>PVHP010001564.1:0-104400 GCA_004024765.1 Zapus hudsonius
TCAAACCAGGCACAGTTATAGGAGGAAGGGATTTATTGAAGTTACAGAGCCAGAGAAGGTTCCATAATGGTGAAAAAGGCTAGCCCCCCTTTTACAAGTCCAAACACAGAGAGAAGCCATCACCAACACCACACACACACACACACACACACACACACACACACACACACACACACACACACACCGGCAAACAGAGGTAGGAAAAGAGAGGTTTCCTTCCACTTTATATAGCTTTCGGGTGGGGTTTTACAACCCTTTCCCAGACTTGTTTGCTCCATGAGTCGCTGGAATTTCCCTCCTGCACATTACTTATAGGAAGGGATGTCTGTTTCTAGTTCCCCTGAGCCTTCTTACATACTGCCCCCTACTGAGAAGGCTGCTTTCCTGTCAAGAACCTCAGAGACCCACCCAAGATTATCAACAGGTCAAGCTGACAACACAACTTAACCATTATACCTTCCTTTAGCAGACACTTTTTCCTGTGATCACAACCCTACTCTTGGTGGAATGGTTTAGGGTAGTAACTGTCATACTTGCAGGTTTCAAAAAATATTTTAAAGTTAATTATTAGGTTGGCAATATAGCTCAGTTGGGAGAGTATTTGCCTAGCATGGGTGATACCCTGGGTTTGATCCTTGGTACCACCAAAACAATAGTTAGCCATGGGACCATCATGGTGTTGTTTCCTAGGGATCTTTTTGGATTCTTTTGCTGCTTCATTAACTGTTATTACCAGTTCATCATAAAATAGGCTTCCTCCAAAACAGCGGAAGAACACGCTTTCTCTATGTAAAAGACAGATTTTTTTATTACAGTGCTATTAAAAATATTTTTAGTCCTGGAATAATGGCTCAGTCTTAAGGGTGCTTGTTTGCAAAGCCTGACAGTCTGGGTTTGATTTTTCAGTACCTACATAAGCCAGATGCAAAAAGTGACATCTGCATCTGCAATTCATTTGCAGTGGCAAGAAGCCCTAGCGTGTCCATCCTCTCCCCCTCCCTATCTCTCCATTTCTCTCTTAAATAAATAGATACATAAAAATTTTTAAATATTTTGTTGGCACATGTGTGAATGTGGATATGAATGTGTATGGGTATACCATGATATCTTGATGCTACAATCAAATGACAGATGCTTGTGTAAGTTTTTATGTGGATGTGAGGGAATTAAACCTGTGCTATTGGGCTTTGAACCTCTCAGCCATGGCCCACCCCTCAAAAGACAGTTCCTGGCACCTTCCCCATGCTGGGGAAGGATTGAACCCAGAGCCTTAGTGCTAAGCACACAGTTTACCACTGAACTACGTCCCCAATCCTCAGAATGGTTCTTTACGTTAAGTAAATGCAGGTTGGTTTCTATAAACTGGTGTCATTTTCAGAGAAAGAGTATTGTTAATTGAAGTAGAGGGAAGATACTATATAAGATAACAGCCTTCACAGGAGGAGAGTACCTGAAAACATTTTTCCTACTGTCTTCTGTAATTTCCAGCACAAGACCAGGCTCCCAGGGGCCTATTTTTATTTTCTCTCCTTCCCCATTGCTTCCAAATTCCTTCAACCTTAGGTACTTGGTTAACTATTTGTGCTTATTCATTGAACAATGGAATGCAAATTTATTAGTTGAACTGTCTACACACAATAATTTATGCTTTTAACATATACAACACTTCATTTTCTTTTTGGTTTCATTATTGGAAAAAACATCATGATTTATCATTTTTATGATTGTTAGGACGATAATCAATGTAATCATCAATAAAATGCTATCTACTAAATAACAGTGACTTCTTTTTCTACTAATATAATTAATATGATTGGCTATCTGCCATCTTCACAGGAGAAAACCGGAAAAAATTGACAGTTAGATTTGAGTTCGGATCTGGATACGACAAGTTGTTTGATTACATCACACCTAGAATTTTCCTTTCTCCCAACTCTGTTTTCTCTTTTTTGCCACCTATTCTTTTTCTACTTTGATCCTTTCTGATTCTAGTAATGAGCATTTGGTAGGTTATAGATAAATGCCTTTTGGTTGCTTAAGGAACTATGTCATGGATGTGGGTGAAAATTTCTATGAAACATGGGAGATGTGAAGTAGAAGATAAGGACTGACTTCAGTGTAGTAATCTGAGAGATGCACGGCAGACGCAAAGGGCGTCATTGACAGTTTCAGGAAATTGGAGATAGAGAATGAGGATCTGAATGATGAAGCTTTTAAAAATGCCCACTTTGAGATTCCCTAATAAACTGCGACTCACTAAAATCATTTCATGGCTTCAATGAAATAAAATGTATAGCTAGAAGATTTTATCTAGGGATTCCTAGAGGCTCATTCACACAAAGTTGTTTGTCCAATAAGCACTTAACAAACACCTGCTCTGTGCTAGGATTATTTTAGGTGATGGGTAATCAATGGATAAAACAAAAACGTTCTTGTCACTGTAGAGATTACAATCTAATGGGAAGAGGGAGGTAATCTGCAAAATGACTAAGTATTAAGACTGGGCAATGATGATACGTGGCCTTAAGAAAAAGAAAAAAAAGCTTGAGATTGAGGTTGTAGAGATAGGTCAGCAGTCAAGGCTCTTGCCTGCAAAGCCTGACAACCCAGGTTTGATTCCCCAGTACCTTCGTAAAACCAGATGCACAAAGTGGCTCATGCAGTGGCTGGAGGCCCTGCACCCATATTATTATTATTATTGTTGTTGTTGTTATTATTATTATTATTATTATTATTTATTCTTCTTCTCCTTCTTCTTCTTCTTCCTCTTCTCTCTCTCTCTTCTCTGTCTCTGTCTCTGTCTCCCCCCTTTCAAATAAATAAATATTTTTTAAAACGCCATAAATTGAGCAAGCTGAGGTTGATGATGATTTCAAGCTAAGGTAGGCTAAAGAAGACATGAGTAGTCAGGTGGTCTTGGTGCAGCAAGCGTAGCTTTGCAGGGACTCAAGCAAAATGCACTGGATTCCAGAAGGCTCTGATTCTCCAAGCGCCATGTGTCTTTGCATCCCAATTAGCAGTGACAGGAGATGGCTTTAAAATAGGAAATAAAGTGGAAGGAAAGCAAACGCTGGATAGTTGACCTGACATTCACTGTTGCAAGATTGGAAACGTACAATAAATGTCACTGATGGAGCAATATTCATGAAGCAAAAATGTCAGTTTTCAATTTGGCATGAGGATGGATTGGCGTGTATTAGTCATGCATAGGATATTATCATAATTAATGCATTAATAATGTACCTGTCGTTTTCCTCCTGGTCCCAAGTTAAAAAGGAGGAAATGGAGAGAGGCAGGTGAAAGAGTAGCTCTCACCCCAATTGGACCTCTCGTACTAGCATTTCCCTCCCATATCAATGGCCTTGGCTTCTGATTGGTATCTGTCCAGACTTAGACATCTTCATGGTTCTAGGAGTTTCAGCCATGGCCTATCTGCTGAGGGGTTTTTGTTTACTTTTTAGCACACATTGCTCATTGTGTCACAGTATACAAACAAGATTAAGCTCCAGAAATCTCCTATAAATTCCCTCCCCAGAGAAATTTAAAATTACCATTGTGATGTTTATGCTTAAGTATTTTTACAACTATACATATTCATATTTGAAAATATCAGATCATTCTATATATAGCTCAGTGATCATTTTCATACATATTAAATTTTTATGTAAATGTAAATACTAAATGCCATTTTCCCACTATCTACCAGTTGGCTGGTATTTCATAATACAGATATGATATAATTAGCTAATCTCTTCTTATTGCCATGTAGGTTGTGCCTATATTTTTCTCATTATAAACATTATTATGAGAAACATAATGTAGGTAAATTTTTGTACATATTTATGATGATTTGCATTGGACAGATTCTTAGTTTTTAAGAGTGCTGGTTACTCTTTGAAACAATAATTCTGCAATCAAAGAAAAACCCTGTCACAGAAAGAATAAATGCTATTTTTCAAGGTTTTGGTGTCCACAAAGTAACTCTGCTGATCTTAACTGAGCCTGGTCATGCTCAAGGCAAAACAATGACCAGAACTCAGTTTTCCTGGTTTCGGTTTTCATGGTCCTTGGAGACACTATGCAGCCTCTAGGGTCTGTCTTCTATTGAATATCTTGTATCCTCGCAGAATTGGTAGCTGGATTTGATTTGCTTTTGTAAAAGTGCTTTGCTTTTTGTGGGTTCATAGGAAAATAAAGAATTTTTTGAAAAATGATTGTGTCATGAGTCATCTAAGTCAGCTATGCAAATGTAGTATGTGTATGCATATTAAGTTCCCATGCATAAATTAGCATGGCTTCAAAATTGGACAAATGATTCAGGTCAATAGTGAGTTTTGTCTGTTAAATCACATTAAGGCTCTCAAGTGGCTGCATCCTTAGTTTTGGGCACACAATTATAGGTATCCTACAGTTTTTATGGAATTCAATGAATTATTTAATATATACAAAGAAAGATAAGCTCTGGAGATTTTTAACAGAGTCAAATAAACTTTTCAAGGGCATCTAAATTGGTTAGGTTGATTAAATTTCTTGCTATGAGCCAGTTGAAGTGGGTCACTATAACACAGTTCTCTTCACTGGGTTGACCTTCAGGACATCTATCTGGAATACCTGGGGGATTAGTGAGGAAATCAAGACATAAGCTTATGCTCACAAAACTTTGAGTTGTCTCAAAAATGAGTCTCAGGTAAGTATATATATATACACACACACATGACTGTCAGTAGCTGTCCATCTCACTGAGTACCCAGTTTTGTGGCTGCTCTCAATTTACCCCTTTCCCACCACTGCTCAGTACTTGTCCTCAGTTGACACCAAGCTTTGTTTGTAGCTGTAGACTTGCTTCTCCTCTCTGGAATGTTCTTTAGTTGGCTTCTGAGAAGAATTCTCTACCTCTAACTCAACATCAGATCTTTTCACCCTGAGCTTTCTCTCTCTCTCTCTCTCTCTCTCTCTCTCTCTCTCTCTCTCTCTCTCTCTCTCTCTCTCTCTCTCTCAACTCCACCAACATCCAGTCCAGTATTGTGCACCCTTAGGTACCTGCTGCAATTTGGAGCAGGCCATTTCCCAATCACCCTTAGCCCCCCGCCCCAAGTGGGCCTAGTACTGACCCATTGGATGTGTGACCAATGGAAACATTTGTGGAAGTGAATCTCAGTGTCATTCTCCTTGAATTCTTCCATGACTGGCTCCCACCATATGAATGGCTTACACTGGCAGTGTTGGTCCATGTACAGAAGATAGTAGAATCCATTCCTTGATGCCACGTCTATGCTGGCTAAAGGCTTCAAAGAACTTTTCATTCCAGTTGGGTTAAAGTTGCCTGACCTTTACATTGGAAGGCTCTCATTCTTGGCTGGTCTTTTCAATGGGAGAAATAGATACTTATCCTCTGCCACTTACCATTATACTTACACATGTTCTATAAACAGAAAAATAATGGCTGGCATTTACAAACCATCTGCTGTGTGCTGCATGCTCTAGAAAAGATGTCTTGCATAAGTTTTCATTGATCTTACGAGTTATATATAATTCACTCCATTTTTTAAATTAAACTGAAGCTTAGATAACAACTTGATGAAGACCAAAAAGCTACTAATTGATCTAACACTAATTTTGTCTAAACGACCTTGTGCTTATCTTCCTTTGAGACCCTTCATACTGCTATGACAAAATTCAACAGACTGGGTGACTTATAGACGATAAGGCATTTCTTTCTCAGCTTTGAAAGTTAAGTTCATTGACAGTGCTCAAGGCTCAGTGTCTTGTAAGGGCTGTTCTCTGCTTCCAAGATAGCAGCTTAGAGGGAATAGACACTGTACCTTAATATATCAGAAGAGCTAAAGCAGCCACTGTTACTTCCCTTCAGACCATATAGAGAGAGTTGTTAATCCCATAAATCTCATATATATGAGCTCTTCCCTCCTGGTTTCACCTAAAGGTCCCACCTTATGATACACTGTTGGGGTCAGCTTTCTAGTTGCTGCACAGGAAGAACCCAAACAAAAGCGGCTTGTAGAGGAATGGGTTTATTTGGCTTACGGACTCGAGGGGAGACTCCATTCTGGCAGGGAAAACAATGGCATGAGCAGAGGGTGGACATCACCTCTGCCACAGCACTGCAAGCAGCCGCAGGAAGGTGTGCCAAACTCTGGCAAGGGGAAGCTGGCTTATAACCCCATAAGCCCGCCCCTGACAACACAGCTTCATCGAGGTTGTAAAACCCAAATTGCCATCAGCTGAGGATCGATTTATCAGAACACATTCAATTGTTTATGAGGGACACCTGTATCAAACCATGACATACACTAACATTTGAGATTAAACTTCCACATATGAAGCTTGAGGTACATTGAGACCATTCAGACTATAGTATCTATACAACTTTATAAAAATTCTATCCTGTTTATCTTAAAAGAATCTTTTCATTGATTTTTCTGTGTGTGCACGTATTCTTCTCTGGAGATAAGGATACACATATTAACATTCCTTCTGTTCTCTGATGTTGCCATGGTTTTATTATATACATATAAGTACTAGTAACATAGAGTTGTCTAGGTTCTGCATGTCATGGGTGTTAGGTTGAAACTCAGACAGCACCTCAGTTTCCCCCTCTGGAACCAGTGTGATGAGCTTCAAGAGAAGTGTCAACATGAAAACCAGACCCCAACAGGAGTTACAGATAAAGCCTGCATTGTAAACCCCCTCCTGCTATGTCCCTGTCTGGACCGAGGGACCTTCCTTCCTGGATGCTGAGAGCTACATGACTGCCTGGGACCACCTGGGCCTATGTGACAAATTCCTAGACTTCAGTTTCATCTCCCCCTTATAAGGCCAGTTCTGACTTCTTTCAGGCTCTGCCCCCCCCCCCCCCGGGAAAATAGCCTGGCAGCTCCAGCTTTCTCTAACTAAAGCTTTTTTCCCCCTTTCAGAGTAGTCTCATGGTGGTCTTGGTAATTTTTAAATCTTACATATGGTGCTGAAACCCGGGAACAATGGGTGGCTTCCTTGTTATTGTAGAGCAGGAGAAACTGAAAAGAAAGAGGTCTTAACTTCAAATACACACATATCCACTGAAACCATACCTTGCTCATATCCTATCTGCTCATTTTATGACCCACCCTATTAGAGCTTAAAGATCTTCAGCCATAGAATCTCTTGATCTAGGTTTGCTTGTGTTTTTCTTTGAGCTTATATCTGTCTTCCATGAAATACTTAGGGGTCTTCACATCACCTTGCTTGGTGGTACTCTTATACACAGACAACCAGTGTGCCCCGACCAGGGAGACCCTTTAGAGTATCTGTGGATGAGCCCATTGCTTCCTGCATTGGTCTTGAGGGAGATATTGTGTGATTTTGGAAACCTGGAGTTTGGGGGACCTGGGAGATCTCCAGCAGCTGTCAGTCAGCTTGCACTGCATTTTAAGAAGCCTATATTGGGTTTCATGCTGTGCCTTCCTCCCTCTTCTGCCCCCTTCTGTTCCTCTACAACTGCTTTGGTTATTACCCTGGGGGAGAAGCAGCTATGCTGATTCCTTATCATCAGGCAGTGTTTCCTTCTAAATTGTTACTATTGGGACAGTAACCATCAGCATGATACAATGCACAATACTGGAAACTCCAAATAGATGTTTGGTGAATAAATAAATCCAATGATAAGAGGGTCTCAGGTACCACCAAGTACTCAGTCTGGTCTGATGAGGTGGCAACTGACATATGTTTCATGGAGTTTCTTCTAGTGAATTTCCAGGGGTTTGAGTGGGAGAGTGCATGCGCGCGCAAACACACACACACACACACACACACACACACACACACACACACACACACACACACAAAACAGGAGCACTACTCTGTGCACATAGAACTGACTGCAGTACTATTAAGATACCTGGTGTGGCCTTCCTGAAAGCTGCCCTGTGGTTCTTACTAAGGCCTTTGGAATATTAGTTTCCAAAAAATTGTCTCTTCCTGCCTTCCCTTAACCTACCCAATGCCACAAAACACAACCACCGAAGTTTGGGAGAGCTTTGTAAGATGAACAAAAAACATAAGGAATTAAAACAACTGTCTGAGGCCCACCACGTTTTTAAGTTAGGGAAGAGCTGTAAGGGAAACCATTGAGATTTACATATTTTTGTACTTGTGTAACTTTTAATAAGGACCATGCGTTTATAATAAAATATACCAACCCATTTTAAAAATTACAAGTTCCCACTAATGTAGAGCCTTAAGCTCTCAACTTATGAAGTTTTCATTGGTTACAAACAGATATGCAGTCCCTTTGTCAGAAACCCCAGGGTGCAGTTACCACTGTTTTATTGTAATGGAATTGGAATCTAAAGAGCCTGCAGAAAGGAGCAATGACATAGAGCTGGATCTGGGTGTGTCTGCAGTGAGTTAGCAGAGTTGAAGGCCCTCCTCTACCTCAGTGTGCTTGGAGTTTACCAGCCCCCTCCAGGAAGTTTTTAAAGCTCTGTACCACCCACTGCCTTTCTAGCCTCACACATTTAGACTAGAGCAGTGTCTCTCATGCTGCAGGCTGTGTCTCTCTGAGTCTGGGAGATTGCTGCAGGTAGAGTGGGGACTTTTACAAATAGCTCATTGTATGTTCCACTTAGTGAGTAGCAGTAGTGTGCCAGGGAATGTTCTAAGAACTGTACATTTGCTTATTCAGTTCAGCAAATAACCATGCCAATTTCTGCTAGATAAGGAAACTGGCAGGGAGATGAAGGTAGTTGTCTGGGGGCTTCTTTGAATAGAACTGAGGTTGTGGTTAAAATCCAAGTGACCTGGCTGCAAAGCTAGCCAGGCCACTGCACCCACCACACCATCTCTGAGATGTGGATGGTATTCTCATGTCTGTAGGCTTGCTGACTATATACGTGTATGCATGTGATGTGGGGTTTGTTTGGCTTTATGTTGTTTTGTAAGCATTGATGCTATTATTGGGATTGGCCAAGTAGAAATTCATGCAAGGGTAACACTGTATTTTGTCATCTGTACTTTCTCTATCAATAGACCTAAAATGTCATTTCTGTCCTGTGGTGACCTTCAGATCTTATGATGTTGTCAAAAGGTCATGTTCCCAAAGGCTGCAAATCCCTGAAGAGGATGTGTTAATCAAATACAGTCTCTGTTTCTTTCTCAGCCAACTCCTCCCTAGCTCTCAGCTCTCTTGTTCTCAACCAGAACCAAATGGCATGTATTCTTTCTTGGTGATATGGACAGATAATGGTGAAATAACTTGATACGCACTGTTTGGGGAATAGCAGTCACACAACCTCCTGCTCCCTGCAAGCAATTGCTGGAGGGAATTTGTGGGTTTTATGCTCTTGTATAAGTGACAGACTGGTACTCCAATCAGAAAGGCATTGCCTTGCATTAGAAGATCTAGAATGTGTCACTTTCAGCAGGTCACTCCACCCCTGTGTCTTGGTTCCTCCATCAGCACCGCTGCTTTGGCTGTTTGGGAAAGCAATTGCAGCATGAAATAATATGATGGTTCTTTGTCTTGTGGGGTTTGAGTTTGGTATATTCATTTGTTCATTTTAAAGAATGTTGAATGCACCTACTCTATAATAGAACTGCCTCTAGCTCAGGGATTCTGGCAATGAGCCAGATAGACAAAGCTGGGCCCTTGTGGGGCTGGCATCTTGTTTGAATGGACAAAAAAAAGGAGAGAACAAATACCTTATCAGTCCCTTATTGCTACAGAGAAAAATAAGGCAGAATAAGGTAGATAATGAGAAGGATGATTAATTTATGCAGAATTTCAAGAAAGGGCCTCAATGTTGAAACTGTGTTTGAGTTCCCACTTAAGGATGTCAGAGACTTAGCCAAAGGAATATCAGGAGATGGTGCCACAGTGAATGCAAAGATCCTGGGGTAGGAATGTTCTGGATGAGACAGAGGAGTAGGAAGAGAGTCTCTGAGATTAGAGCAGAGGGAGGAGGGCTGAGAGGAGAGATGAGGCTTGAGCTTTAAAGGGACCAGAGAACAGAGGGGCTGAACACGAGATTGTTCTGTAGACAAGTGTGAGCAGGAGGATATCCTCTGGCTGATGCCATGCAGGGCTAACTGCTCTTGCTGAGTATTGAGAATAGACACTGAGCAGGGCAGGGAGGCAGGGAGGATGCTGGTTAGGAGGCTGGCTCTAAGCAGTGTGTCCCCTGGTGAACTAAGTCTTATTCTGGTTATGTTCTGAAGTCAAATTTGATAGGATTCTGGATGCCTGGACCTAGAGGATGAATGAAGATGATGGGTAAGGGGAACACCAGGATCATTGTCAAGGGTTTAGGTTTGAGCACCTGGAATACTGTCACCATTTTGCCAAGATGGGAAAGACTAAGGGAAAAGCAAGTTTAGAGGGGTGAGGGTTAAAAATCAGGGGTTCAGCTTCGGACTTCTGGGTTTCATGTCTATGAGATCAGCAAGAGGGGGCAGGAAGTAAGCAGTTGTATATGTGAGATCTGGGACTATGAGGAAGTCAGGGCTGCAGTTGGGAATTTGGAGGTCACTAGCTACACATGTTGTATGTGGACATGCTGGACATTGGAGAAAGCACAGAGAAACTGAGTATAGACAGAAGAGGCCTGAGGGTGCTCCTCTGCAGGTGGGCTTGGCCACTTATGTTCAGAACAGGGCTTGGCAGAAAGAGCCTGTTTTTTTTTTTCTCTTCTGCTAAATAGATATTTATTATAGAAACATCCTTTGATATTCCTTTTTCTCTGGTCTATGGCTGTCATTGATCTATACCAGCAAATCTGAGTGGGTAGCTGGCCTCCCCAAGCCAATGGAACTTACTATCTTGCTTTTTTTTACAAGATTTGCTGATTGCTAGTTTAGAGAATAGGGAGATGAGAGGTATCTGGCAAAAGAGATGAGCCAGGACTAGCCGGATAGGAAGAAAGAAGCCCAAATCCTTGCTTTGGAGGAAAGATAGGGTGAAGGTTTCCATCAACATTGTTAGAGTGTTTGACATTGGCTAAGTTATTTCACCTAGGAGGACAATATTAACAATGGTCGTTAAGATCAAACCAGATAATAGATCATCTCACCACTACATCTGGCATACAGTAGGTGCTCAAAAAAGGCTCTGACTATTCTCTTTCTTTCTTTCTTTCTTTCTTTCTTTCTTTCTTTCTTTCTTTCTTTCTTTCTTTCTTTCTTTCTTTCTTTCTTTCTTTCTCTCTCTCTTTTTCTTTATTCTTCCTTCCTTCCCTCCCTCCCTCCCTTCTTCCGTCCTTCCTTCCTTTTTCCCCCTCTCTCTCCTCTCTCTTTTAAGGTAGGGTCTTGCTCTGGCCCAGGCTGACCTGAAATTCACTATGTAGTCTGAGGCTAGTCTGGAACTCATAGCAATCCTCCTACCTCTGCCTCCCAAGTGTTGGGATTAAAGGCATGTGTCACCATGCCCAGAAATTGTACTCATTTCTACTTGTTAAGCCTGATGTCCTTAGCCTAGAGACAAGATCCAAGGTATATGATGATTACTGAAAATCCTTTAACCAATAAAGTCCTACAACATATGCTCAGGCACTAAGGGAGAAGGATGAAGGGAGCCATGAATCTTAGCATACAACCTGACCCTCCTGGCACACCTTGAAGGTCTCAAGAGGACCTTGACTGGAAGCCCCAGCCCTCCAGCATTTGTCTTTTTACCTCTGATCTTTGCAAACAGTCTTTACTGAACACTTTTGAGCAAAACAGCAAATCCATCTTTATGAGATTACTAATGTCAACAGATTCCATGTATCAGGATTTTATAGGCTCCTGAAGTGCTGTGTCTGTGACAACACTAGCTGTCAGAGCTTGCCAGAGGAATTATGCAACCTACCCCTGATGCATGAGAGGGATATTGCTCTTATCATGGCCTGGGCCATATTCTCCCAGGTAGAGGCTTGGAAAAGGTGTTCAAAGGGGACATTTGGGCCTATGGGAGCCCCCAGATCCTGGCTTCAGAGCTTGGATAGCAAAAGGAAGACTGCATGCACAGACAAGGCTTGGGGATGCAGCATCTTTCCTGGTATAAAGTCCTGAGAACCCAGACAGCTATTGTCCCTTTGGAAAGTCACAAAAGAGAATCTGGCCTTTCCATCTCACCTGTTCTTGTATCCATGCTGATTCCCTTAGTCTCTATTGTCTTGTTCCCAGGTTAGCTTCTGAAGCAAGGTTCCCAAAGCTCTTTGTGAGTAAGAAACATACTCATTACTGGAAGCTTGTTAGAGATGCAAGTCCATGACATCCAAGGCAGCTTTTGATGTGTGGCCTTGGGCGAGTCTGTCAACCTCGGGAGAACCTAGTCTCCCCCTGTGGAATGCGGGAATGATGACAGCACAGGATGACTGTTAAGAAAAGTGCAACGAGCAGCCCACTCGTGTAAGAAGCCCTCCAGGTGATTCTGAGCATGCTGAAATTTGAGAAAAACTCCTCCAAAGATTTTCCTTTAAAAAAAAATCACCATTTTTGGAAAATATGAAATTCCTGTTCAGGGAAGTTTTTCAGCTTTTCTCATTTTACACATCTTAAACTATTTTTAATTTCAGCTAATCTGCCAATCACCTTCTTAAAATGAACTAAGGTTTTCCTGTGTTCTTAAAAACCTTAAAGGATATCAAACCATAATTTAACCTCTTTTTAGACACTCAGGACGTAATTATTAATATAATTATGACTGTGATGCATATAAAAATGTGGGCATCTTGTTTCTAAATTTTTGTGTTGTTTACCAGTTTAATTTTTTTTGGCTTGTTGCTCTTTTTTTTTTTTTTTTTTTTTTTTTTTTTTTTTTTTTTTTTTTTTTTTTTTTTTTTTTTTTTTTTTTTTTTTTTTTTTTTTTTTTTTTTTTTTTACTATCTATGCCGCCCTTACTATCATAAGTATATCTAGAATGAGCCCTATTGCTTTGCAACATTTAATTTTCAACTGAATTCCTCAATAATGACTGAAACAATGTGTGCAAAGAAAATGTAAATGATTAATAATGTGTGCAAAGGAAATGTAAATAAATAGACATAAGAGTTCATGTCTAATGAGCTGAGGGATTTATTTGCAAGTGCCTTTAACTGCTGAGCCATCTCTCCAGCCCCTGGGAGTTTTCTTTTCTTTTCTTTTTTAAAAAACAAGCTTTTGTACCTAAACTTAGTTTAGATTCTTACTGTTTAGTTCAAATCATGTTCTGGCTGTTTTGAAGACCTGGGTAGATGACATTTTGAATAAATGCAAATGTTTTGTACTAGAGTCTTTACTCGAGTTCTGAACAATGTTCTCCCTCACTGTATTACTCTTGTTTGTCTTTTTTTTATTGTCCATAATGAGTTACATTGTTTAGTGGGCCAACAATGAGTTGTTATCTCCGATTCCTTATTGCCCCCCTTCCCCATCCCCAGTCAGCTGGATATCCTCCTCCGTGAGCCGTCTGTATCAGTCTTTGTGGTAGAGGACCATATTTTTCCCTTAAGGTAACAATCTATAACTGATAGCTTCTGTTTGCATACAAATTACTGTTCCATGGAATAAAATGCAATAATGAAGTGTGAGGTACCCCTCTCACATGACCCTTCTTATTATTCCATTTCTTCCCCTGGGTGCTCAAGAAGTTTAGGTGAGAAAATGCAGGTTCTAGGTAGGAGGTAAAAACCCAGGTTCTAGGCTTGGCTCTGCTACTAAGTGGCTCTGGTGGATTAGGTAGGTCATGTGTCTTCTGGATCTTGAGCTGGAATACTGTGAGGACGACAATGTCTTCTCCTCCTCCCCTGAAGCAACTCAGCAAGAATCTAAAGAGTTCAAGTGGAACCCCAATACAATCCCCTGGGAGGCATCATTGCTAAGGTGCATCAAGGCATCTGGCCTCATGGAGGCTTAGTGATTCCCTTCTCAGGCACTTGCTCTCCCCTATCCAGCTGCCTCAACTCAAAGACTTTGAGACCAGGCTTCATATCAAATCAACAAGCATAAAATAAAGCCGTAAAAAGAAAACTGATATTCACTATAGAAAAAATGTTGAAGGGAAAGATGAAACTGCTCAACTCCACAGACAACCCTGATTGTGGCTGTGGAAGGCACAATAATGTGTGTAACACAGTGTTCTGGCCATTCCAGCTGCAGGGGAGTCTGGAATTTTGACACTCTGGGGAAGTCATATGTCTAGACAACATATCTGCATATTGTCTACAGGTTCCTGGAAGGGACTAGACTCTCCACTTGCAGGCTGCCAGCTAGGAGCCTCAGTTAGGCAGTGGTGTGCATTCACTGGTGGAGGCCACGATGGACCTTGTGTGGACCTTGTGGGGAACAGAACCCCAAGGAAGCTCATCACTACTTATATCCAGAGAAACATCACCTCTCCAAGGCTAGTTGTTCTTGAATTATTAGAGTGCCTTCTTTCCCTAAGAGAGATGCCAACCACTATTTCAGGGATACACGGGCGGGGGGTGGTGGAATAAATTAGATGTCAAGGTGCTTCTGCCCTCCTGTCCTTCTGGAAAGGTTGATATAGCTCATGTCACCTCCGTTTTGTCTGTCTAAATCCCACCACTAAGTAAAACCTATTGAAGTCACTGAAGGTCTCAGACTGCCACCCCTGCCACCTCTGGCCTCCACTAGAACTATGATAACTGTGTATTGTCTCATTTCCTCCATTGGACAGTAAGCATCTTGGAAGAAGAATGGCTTTTTATAAATACTGGTCTACCCTCAAGCTAGGACACAGCCAGGGTGGTAGCAATGTCCTCCCCACCTGGGCTGAGGAATGGTGGATTTGAAGAAGCCAAAGGCAGCAGAACAAAGATGCAAGGGAAGAACCCAGTGGCTATAGATACAGCTGATGGTTTCACATGCCAAGGAGAAAAGGAGGCCAGTCAAAGGGCAAACCCATGGGGTTATTAGACAGATGGCACAGAGCTGAACCTGTGAAGGGACCCTTGTCTGGGTCTAGAGGCCTCTTTGTTTATTTGTTTATTTATTTATTTATTTATTTATTAAGTATCCCCTCTCTTCATGGATTTGTAAAGGTGGGGTGTTGCATTGCACTTATACTCCAAAGGGCGAGGTTTGTGGAAGAAGCCATCTCTCTTCTGTGTCTGGTACACAGAGATGGTTCCATTCCTCTTGCCTGGAATATGTAGAATTTGGGTCAATTCCTTTCTTGTACCAAGGTAATAGTAAATGATTTCTGGAAAGCAAGAGTAAATATCTTAGGTAATGAATAGTGTCATTCTAATTCAAATAGGTTTCTAACACAAACAGTGGGTGCTAGAGACCAAAGCTAGACCATTCCTATAAGGAGCTTTAATAGTGTCTTCATTGAAGATGGGATCCGTATGCATAGCAGAACAGAAGGAAGAGTTTTCACGGGTTTGGAGCTAAAGGATGAGTCTTTTCCTCTAAGGAGGGTGAATTTTAGTACATGGAAACAGACGTGGAAAAATGGTGATCAGAGACTGTCAGTGTGAGGTATCCAAGCACAGAAGGTGAGGGAATGTGCGAGTGATGCGCTCGACAGCTGGTTTTTGGTAGCTAATGCCTTCCTGATGCTGGTATTGCATGTCTGCTTGTCAGTAGAAAGAGGTTTGGTTATAGAGACAGTGAGCTGTGTCTCCTCAAGAGCATTCCAAAGACCAGATCAGAGCCCAAGAGCTCGTTGCCATGGTGAGCAGCGATTCCCCTCTGAGATGTTGTCCCTGATGAGCACACTGACAGTTTGGGGCTCCTCCTCAAACTTGGATGTGTGCATCATTGTCTGGGGAAGTCAGTGAACTCTGTTCTTATCCCAGAGCTCATGGATTCCTGGATCCAAACTAGATTTCCACTTGCTTCTAAGTGCTGTCCATGCTATGGGTCTGTGGGCCACACTTTGAGTAGCAGGTTGTAGTGGACACCGAGGAGAGAAGTTGTAGCTCTTAATTTCAGCTTAGCCTTGTGTGTGACCATGACAAATCCCTGTCTCTCTGTGTCCTACATTTTTCTTAGCAATAGCCAAAGGGGAAATCGACTAGAAAGATCCTTTGCTCTTATATGATGGAGTGTTTTTTGCTAGACCCTGGGAAGATTTATTTATTTGTTAAAATATTTATTATAATTTACATATAAGGAGAGAGAGAAAGAGAGGAGGGAGAGAAAGAGAGAGAGAAAGAGAGAGAGAGAGAGAGAGCATGTTGCCAGGGGCTCTTGCCACTTCAGACAAATTCCAGATGCATGTGTCATCTTGTACATCTGGCTTTACATGGATACTAGGGAATTGAACCTGGGCCATCAGGCTTTATAAGCAAGCTCCTTCAACATCTGAGCCATCTCTCCAGCCCCATAGACCCTGTGAAGATTTAGATCTGTCTTGCTCTTCTACTGAGTAGCATTTTAGCCTTGGATTTGTGCCAGTGGCCTTGCAATGTGGGGATTTTCTCAGCTAATTCATTAAGCATGGGTTTGACCAACCTCCACCAGGGCCTGTAAACTGAATGCCAGGTTCCACTGCTTTGGTGTTGGAAATAAGAGAAGAGAATCAATGCAATGGCCCTGCCTATTTCCCCTCTTCCTCCACGGGGTTTGTAGAGTCATACTTTTGACCCACCTCTAGTGTTTTTCTGTCCTTCCTATCTAGAAAGCCAGTTCTTTGGCCACCCTAAGAGTTTCATAGGCCACAGACCTCCAGATCGGTTTCTCTGAGACAAGACGTCCAGTTTGTTCGTTACAACAATAGCTGACAGACTTATTACAGTTATGTAATGGATTTCTTTTTTTAACTGGGTCCTGAAATTGTGTGCATTATCCTTTAGGTAATAAATGAAATAAAAAGGCTGAAAATAAATCAACTTCACAAAGTGGGGCTGAAGCTTTTTTGCTAACTTCACCATTAAAAAAATATTGTTGCTTTTGAAGGAGCTGATGACAAATGGCTTCCTTTTAACCCTTTTTGAGGGCTCAACCCATCTTCCTCCTCAAAGAGTCACTTTCCAATTGGCATTTTTGTTGCACTAAAGAAAGATATAATTTTCTGGCCCCACCTATTAAATCAGGGCTGAGCAAAGGAGGCTTACTTGGTTGTCTAAGGTAGATGCAATAAATCTCCTTGGACTTCTCTTAGGTCACTCCCTGGTTTGTTTTGTTTTCCTCCAAAAAGCTTCATTATCACTTGAAATATAACATTTTGGCTCAGCTCTTATACTGGCCCATTGTTCTTTTCAGATTGAACTGATATTATTTTCTGTTTTGCATGTGTCTGTGTAGTATGTGTAGTGGAGTGTGGTGTGGTGTAGTGTGTGATGTATACAAACGTACGTGCAGACACACAACCTGTGCACATGCATGCAGAGGCCAGAGGAAAACACTGGCTATCTTCCTCTGTGGCTCATGTGTGTATTTCCTTCAGATGAAGTCTCTCTCTGGACTGGGAGCTGCTTCAGTAATTCTTTGGTCATTCTTCTCTCCTCATCGGACTAGGGTTACAGGCATACAATGCCATGCCCAGGCGTTTCTGTGGATACTGAGGAATTGAACTCAGGGAAAATCAGGCCTTCTCGGGCCCTCATATTCTTATCTGCTGAGTCAGCTCCCTAGGCCCCAAATTTAGCTGGTATTTTGATAACTATATTTATGATACTATTCCCTGATGGACATGGTGTGTAACAACTAGGGACTAGGAAGCTAGACAATATCAAAACATGAAATCCTTCTACCCAAGTCATAACAGGTTGTAGCAGGCTCTGTGTGATCTGCTGAAATGTTCTCTAAGCATTCAAAGTAGAAAGGAAATCGTCTTGGGAAGCTGAGGTCCTGTGGCAGCAGGAAGTGGCCCCCACACCTAATTTGTGAACACAAGCATGGAATGGAGGAGAACTTGACTCATCTGATTTCACTCCTCATTAGTATTTTCCCTCTATGTTCCCTGACCACACTTCCCTCCTCGGTGCATGAAAAGCTATTAACAATACACGCACGCGGGCACATCTGTGGAGCTGTTATTGCTGCTGGATAGCTGTGTTTGTGTAAAATATTGAACACCCTGTGAAGATTTATAATGGTTTCCCGCCCTGTCTGCTGGCCCCCTCCTCTATTTAAAGATATATTAACATCTCTAGTTCTACCTGGAGGAAAAAAAAAAAACTCTCTGAAGCGAGACTATGTGAAAAAGTGCCCTTCTCTGAAAGCCTCCCACTAAATGAGAATGGAGGCCTCTGAGAAGCAAGTCACCCAAAGCCCAGGGGAGGGATGGCTCTGTCACCAGATCTGGGCCTCTGACTCTGGTCTCTACCCATGTGATGAGCCAGCTCTCAGGAGCCTGGACGGGAAACTTATGGGCACAGGGTTATGCAGCCTCATAATACCTGTGGTGCCTTTGGAGAGATCCAGGTGAGGTCGTGCCCCTTGATTTAACAACTTAGGGATGAGTAACCCTTTGAATTCTTAAATATTAGTGTCTTCTCTCTGGGTTTGTCACCAGAAGCCAGGGGCTGTAATTTTATTGTGACTGGGAGTGAATAGGGGAAAATAGGAAAGTAGAGAATTGTTGTCCCTGTCCATACAAATACACTCTGAGGGTGGTTTGAGGCTTCATTTCTTCTATGCTGAAATATCTCCTTTGCCCTGCTGTATCCTTTTGCTATTCTGTCCCAGAAACCCAGGTGTGCAAAATACACGTTACTGCATGCTGGACTCATGAGGTGGTGGGGGGGAGGCTGCCAATGTCCATTGCTCTGATGACCAGCTCTCTCCTGTTCCCATCCCTCCCTGTGCCACAGGCCAGCACAGATCCTTGGTCACAAGAGCAGAAAGCTCCAGGGGCAGAGAATGACATGAGGCAATGTCTGTGGCAAAGGGGAGCTTGTGTGCTGAGGCTTGGGAGGTGCTGATTGGCTGGCAGTGAGGTAATGCAGTACAGTCTAAATGTGGACACAGCAGAGCTGGCATCCAGGGTGTGCCTCCCCACCAGCTTCAGTCGCCTGTATCTGTCTGAAGGACAAGGTCCTCGGGGGTGGGGAGGGGATGTTTTGGAGGCCTCATGGAACTGTCTGGCTCACAGGGCAGGATCTGGGCAGTAGTGACCAAGTGGTGGGGTCTGTGTTATCATTACTGTTTCCTGCCCCTCACCCTGCTGAATGTATCACAGTTCTGTCCCTTGCTTTTGAGTCAGGTTAAAGGAGCGTGTAAATGAGGGGTTGGGACCACCATCCAGGTCGTAAAGAGTGACAGTTCATACTGGTACTGAGGGCTGGAATGGTTTCCAGGGTAACAGATGTTTAAACTTTTCAATAACATACCATCCCAGGGATTCATCCCAAGGAAAATTCTAAGTTCATAATTGGGCCAGGCGTCCACAACCCCTCTATCAGCCTCATTCCATGATATTTGGTGATTTTAGCCATGAAGTATTAAAGAATTCAAAAGGACACTGCTGGTCATGTTTTCTTTTCTTTAATAAGACACCTCAAGGACCGAGCTGACCTCTTAGGGCAAGGCTTGCAGAGCTCAGCAGCTTCCAGGGATCATAGTTAATACTCTGTGAAGACATCATCTCAATTAAACAAGTCATAATAGAGTGCCTATTGTCTCCCGGTGTCAGAGGTCATGGAAGTGAAGCCACACCTTTGAGGAGCTTGTATATTCAAATATTGAACAAATATGCTGGACTGTTTACTGTAACTCATCCTGGGTTTACGACTAACCCAATACCTTTGCTTAAGGGGTGAGCCTAACACACCCCTGGCCTCTTGCATTTGATGTCACAGGGGGAATACAGAGGAAACTGAGAAAGCAAGACAGCAAATCAGAAGATGAAAGGATAACTGCAATAAAGGGTGACTACAAGTTGAGGCTACTTTGGTTTGATGGTTAGGGACAACTTCTGCAAAGTGATGACATATTAGTCAAGCCCTCAGTGAAACACAGAAGACGGCTCTGGAATAGTCTAGAAGAGACTACTCCCAGCAGAAGCCTATGCAGTGTCAGAAACCTGAGTCTGAGCAGGCTTCAAGATTCTATGAAGAGAAGGAATAGCCAACCAAGAGTCCTAGAGTGTGTGATTTCAAAATGCAGAGTTAGGAACACATGTAATCCCAGAACTTGGGAAGTGGAGGCAAGGGGACCAAGAACTCAAAGTCATGCCCAGACCAGCCTGGGCTCCACGAGATCCTGTCTATGCTGAAGAGTAGAAAGGGAGGCTGTTGGATCCTGGAGAGCCAGTCAGCCAGTAAAAGCACTGAGAACACTGAGATTTAGGGCAGGCTAGAGGGCAAAAATAAATACACTAAATATTCCATTCTGAATGGCTACTTTTGCCCCACTATCCAAAGAAGAGTCAAGCTTGGTGATGGGTTAGTACAGTACTATGTACCCCAAAGGTGAGAACTCCCCTTTCCTGGCACACTGGGATTCTGCTGATGCTGAGTGAGGGCTCCAGCATACCTTGTAGGAAGGTGGATTCATTGAAAGGGCAGTTGAAGCAAACTTCCTGAAGAGTACTCATCCTGGGTTCTCTATGACTAACCCAAAACATTTTCTTAAATGATGCTGTCATGTGTTACTGGCTGCTTACCTTGATCTAGGTCCTATACTCAGACTTAGAGAAACCAGGCTGGTGGATGGCATAATATCCATTTGAAAAATTAGGAAATTGAGACTCCAAGAGTTAACTTTCCCAATGTGTCTTATCTGAGAAGACAGAATAGAATCCAAACCCAGACAGATGGACTTCTTGGTTGAGGATAAATAACTGGGAAAGTGTTTACTTCAAGGTGACTGGCAAGGGCGGGCTAAATATTATACAGTGGGTTAGAGATTGGCTTCCAACCCTTGTAAAAGGTCAGTGGGTGATGCTTTTGCTTATCACATTGAGGCCAGATGAAAAATGCTGTTGATGTCTAGTGAGTGGAGACCAGAGATGCTGCTAAGCCCTCTAAGATACACAGAACAACCCAGGGTCAGAGCCTTGAGGCAGAATGGGTTTAGAGGTTCTAGGAAGAAAAGGACCAGTCAAGCAGGGGCTCTGAGTGTGTGTTGTGCTGAGTTGAAACCTTATGTATTAGGTTCTTTCCTCATTGCCATGAGCCAATACCTGATAAGAAACAGCTTAAAAAAAGAAAGGGTTAATTCTGGCTTATGGTTTGAGAGGACACTTTCCATAATGGGAGGGAAAGCATGGCAGCCAGAGTAGGAGCTGGCTGGTCACATCACATCCACAGTCAATTAACAGAAGGCATACAGGAAGCAGAACTGGGCTATAAAGCTTCAAGGCCCCACCATCCAGTGACCTACTTCCTCCAGCAAAGCTCCATCTCCAAAATATTCCATAATGACTTCAGACCAAGTGTTCAATACACGCCTCTAAGGGACTTTTCACAATCAAACCATAACACCTTGGGTTAGAATCTTACGGTACTAATAGCTTTGGCTTCTTTCTTCCTACTTGGGTCTAGGTCCTGGGGTGATGGCTGCCATGTGGGGTAAAGTGCTTGCTTTATAAGCACGAGGTCAGGAGATTGATCTCTAGTTCACGTGTCAAATGGTGGGTGTGGTGGCATGTCTGTAAAGCAAGAGGATCCCTGGGTCTCACCGGCCAGCTAGTCCAGCCTAGTTGGTGACCTCCAGACCAGTGAGAGACTGTCAGAGGTAGATGGCATCTCTGAGGATGACACTAAAAGTTGCCCTCACACCTCCATGCACATATACACACATACACTTGCACCTGCCCCACAAAACATGCACACACACACACACACACACACACACACACACACACACACACGGAAATCTAAGGTTCCATCAGGATCATTCTCCTCCCCTAGTTTTCAGTTAAGGGAGAAACTAAGCTTGATTTATTGGGCACATGAGTTTCTTGGAGAGGTGGGAGCCCCATGCAGTATTACACCATCCCTGTAGCCTAGAGAAGTAGAGAAGGTGTCCACTAACTCTATCAGGTGATTGGTCATTTCTCCACGTGTGAAATAAAGGTGGTGGTGCTACCCCTTGGGGTTGTTGGGAGTTTCTGTGAGATAAAAATGTGCAAGGGTTTTCATAAAGGCACTTTGTGCACGTGCTATCACTAATCCTTACACCACTAATAAAACCACACCATCATTATTCTGCCCCTGACAACACCAATTTACTGAGCCATTAGCGTTCTGTACATTATAGCCTTAAAGAGACATGGTTAAGAGGCTCACTCATAAGAAAGCAGCCAGTGATATACCTGGGATTTATTACAGTGGGCAAGGCATGGCTTCTTAAGCAAGTCCTCGGTGCTCCTGTGCACATCTTTGCATCATCATTGCCTTTAGAACTGATATAATAACTTCATTAATAAAGTTTCTACCATTCTCACACCCCTGCCGGGGCTCTGAGGGCAGTGTGTAAACAGAATAATTAATTAATGACAGTCACAAGAAAATAGCTCAAGTGATGGTCACAGGAGTGTACACAGCGAGGATGGGGTTGCCAGAACTGGCTGCTCCATCGGACAGTGCAAAAGGGGACAGGGAAGCCCTGCCAGTCTGTGTTAGGAGGTGAAGTAACTGGGGCCACACTCTTGCCCTTCCCTTTCTTTTCCTTTCTTAACTTCTGATCTCTCTCTTCCTCTCTGGTCTCTTTCTTCCTTTCTCTTTAGCCTTCTACCTGCATCACTGGCTCACATCGTTCTAATAATCCAAAGCTATTTTGTTTCTTCCTGGACATCTGAGTGTGACTGATGCCCTTTATTTTTCCAGGGTTTCTCTCCCTCCTGATTTGTGCCATGAAGAGCTGCAAGGAAGCTCCATGGGATACAGGAAAGAGTATACTATGAACCAGGGGAAACTTGCCTAGACCTGGCTCTGCTGTGGAAGTGTTGGGAAGTTTCAACAAACAATCCCAATCCTCCATGCTTGGTTCCTAGGTCTGTGAACTGATGGGCCAGATGTTGCCCAGGGCCTTTATAATGTTTGGGAGTTAAGGATGGCTTTTCTTCTTTCCATTTTTTTCCTCAAAGAAGTCTCCCTTATTCCTCACCCCCACTCAACCAACTCTGTATTTCTTCATCCTCTGAGTCCTTTCAAAGGGATGCAAGGGGTGGCCTTGGTTCCAGAGACCCCAACAGTGCCCATAAATTCAAGGAACAAAAGGATGTCTGTGGTTGAAGACGATGCAAAGATGTGAATAGCTTCCGTGCCTGATGTCTTTGCTGTATCTTTGAGATCTCAGAAAAATATAGGTGGCGAGTGATGACTTCCAGCCTCAGTGTGATCAGCGACAGGAAGACTTTAATAACCGCACCCTGAAAGATCCAGAATTCAGAAGGTCATTGGCTTGCAGGCTGTTGTCCATCTTGAATAGGCTAAGTGACAAGATAACGCAGAGCCCGCACAACCTTACAAAGTGGCAGATCCCGAAGTCTTCATTTTCATGGATAAATTACCTTAGCCTTCAATTTTAGGAACATGACAATGTATTTGTGTACTATTTACTCTTTTCAGGTGAGGGAACCAGGCTGAGGAGCCAGAGGCATGTGACTCTGTTGCCCTCTAGTGGCTTGTATGGAGCAGAATGTGCTGGACACCTCTCCTTCCAAAATCGGTTTGCAGGTGCAGGGACGCATAAAACAAGAGTTCCTGGAACAGACGCCATCAAAGGGACTCCAGACCTTTTTTCAGCATATATTTTCACCCATGTTTATGTAGCAAAAAAGCATGTGTGACCCTTAGTATTTCAGGGATCAAACTGCCACACAGAAACGATCTATTTTGCTTAATCTGATAGCACCTCCCTGCAGAACTAAGAGGCACCTGCTTTCTCTGAGGTCAGGTGTCCACTTGTCGGGATAGCTAAGTCACCTGGGGCCTGCTTTCCATACTCATATATTTGCTGTGTCACTCCTGCTTGGGTTAGATGTTGACTTTTTTAGCAAACAGATATCATTATGTGGTTTTCCAATTAACACTTCCCAAGGGAAATTTGGTTAATATGGATGAGGCTTTGGAACCTTTGAGGGTTAGATGAGGTTGTAACAGAAGGCACCAACATCTTGGTAACTGGCTAAGGTTTGCAGAGGAGCAAGGCAATGTGGGGAACCTGCCATCTATGGGGCACAGGGTGTTTGTAGCACGTGTTACTCTGGGACAGTCTTTACATCAGGCATTAGGTGGTTCTTTGGGCAAACTGGAAGTTAAGGGTGGGAGACTACTCCAAGAAGGGTTTTGCTCTGGACTGGAAATGCAACAAAACTTCTGGGGTGCTGGAGGTGCTGACCTTTGAGTTCAGGCAGGTAATTCTCAATCAGGCTCCTTTACTGAAAATTTTATCTTTTGCACCAAGCAGGGGTAGAAGATGATTAATTTATGAAAAGGCTGAAGAGTGCATTAGGATGAGGAGAGAGAGGCTGCGAGGAGAGAGTCCAAAAATCTGAGACAAAGACAAGTCTAAATTTAATGTGCTAGCCCCTGACATTTAGGCATAGAATCTTCAATTTACCAGCAAGCTTCTATATCTCTACATTCTCTCCCAACAGTCTGATCTGTGGTAAGAAAATGGGCAGTATGACCTGTCAGAGCACTGGAGGAGTCCTCTTTGAAAAGGCAGCAGCTTTCTGTCAGTGGACAATTGGAATGCACCTTCTGCTGGCGAAGCTACTGGGGGTTTAAAGGATTCCCTCTATAGCATGCTGGGCTTCTTCTTCCGAAAGTGAGGAGCTTGAACTATCTTCCTGACTTTGTCATAGAAATGTGGTCTTGTGCCTCAGTACATCCTTAACACAAAACAATCCAGTGTCTTCCCATGACAGTTTGACTAAAAGTCAGCATTTTATGGATAGCTGTGCAGAACCCAAATTCATGAGCTTTCTCTGAAAGGCTCTTGTCTCCCAAGACTCAGATCACTACTCATTCCTTCCTTGCATTTTGTTCCTCTCCAGCCCTCAGCCCTAACTCTGACACTGCTGGTCTCCCTATCAGTCATCCTCCCAATCCTGCTGACTCTCACTTCCCACAACCTGACCTGAGGTTTTAGCCATATCATCCTTTCCCCATCTATATAGGTACCTCTGTAGCCTGGAGTGGTCCTTGGGAGCTAAGAATGCCTGAAATGACTCTGAGCTAGATGGACAGGAAGGAGAGGAACCATGGGAAGGGGAGGGGAGAGGGCCCATGGCGAGATGCTGGCTGGTGGTGGTGGAGAGGACGAAGCCTCTGGCTCTATCTCCAGGCTGGGCCAGCCTGCCATCGATGTGAAATGACTTCTGAAATTTCTGGAAATACTTCATAGTATTGTATGTCATACCATTCTTCCTTAGATCGCAGATGGCTGAATACCACCTTCAACTAGGTTCAGTATACTTTAAAGTTGAGAGAAAGTGTCGCGTAGTGTGGACATAATGAAGAATATCAGTGTCCCCCCAAGGACAAAGTCCCTAGTAAGTATTATTTGTTTCTCCTTGGTGCCTGACAGTGGAGCCTTTTTCTTGGTTCAGATTTTTACCAATGTGGTTGTTATCCAAATGGAGGGAAATGGTTAGGATTTATGGGAGATTTGGTGGCTCCTCCCTGCTGGTATTAAAAATACCAGATACTGGAATATCGCTCCTACATCCTTCTCTTTTACTGTAATGGGATCAGAAATGGCTGTTCCTTGTCCACTTGAAATCCCCTTTCCTCCAGTGAGGAAACATCTTTAATGTTGATACCCGTTAGAGAGTTGAGAAGTCTTAAACTCACTTTCTTCCACAGGTTCATTTTTTTCTTTTCCTCTGACTTTTGCAACACTTAAATTTTCTGTTTTTGTTGTTGCTATTATATTTATTTACTTATTTATGGCAGGGTCTCATATAGCACATGATGACCTCAAACTCACTAGGTAGCTAAGGATAATCTTGAACTCCTGATCTTGTCTATACTCCCAAGTGCTGGAATTGCAGGCATGTATCACCATACCTAGCATCTAATAATTCTCTTTTAATTTTTTTTTCTGTAAAGATTTTAAGTAAATGGGGACTAGGGATATAGCTAAATCAGTAAAAATGATTTTCTTATAAACATAAAGACCTGAATTTTAGCCCCAGCACTCATGTACAAGCTAGGCATGGTGACAAGGTTTATAATCCTAGCACCGAGGAGGCAGAGACAGGTGGATCCCTAGGGCTTATTGGCCAGCCAGTCTAGACTACCTGGTGAGTTCCAAGTCAAGAGACCCTGTCTCAAAAAAAGGTGAATGGTTCCTGAAGAATGACACCCAAAGTTGTTTTCTGATTCTCACACATGCACACATACATGCATATGTGCCTACAGACACACAAAATATTTGCTTAGTTTGATTTTTGTTGCGTGTTTATGTGTGGTGTACATGAATGTAACTATGTATATTTGTGTGTTTGCAGATGTGTGTGTGTGTGTGTGTGTGTGTGTGTGTGTGTTTGCATGTGGAGGCCAGAGGTCAGTATCAAATATCTTTCTCAATTGCTGTCTGCCTTACATTTTAAAGACAGGGTCTCTCACTGAACCTGGAGCTCACCAATTTGGCTAGTCTAGCTAGCCAAGAAGTCCTGGAATCTTCCTGTCCCAAGTTTCCTAGTGCCTAGATGATAGGAGCCAGCTACCATTCCCAGCTTTTCCACAAAGGATGGAGATCCTAACTCAGGTCCTCATGCCTGTTTAACAAGCATTTTGCCCACCTCCCGAGCTCTCCAGTCCCCTTTGACTCTTTATGAAGTACTTCTATTCTGAAGTTATGACATTCGTTCTCCCTTCCTTCTCCTTACATTCTCTTTCAGGAAAATCTCCAATAGCACCTCTGACAATCTCAAATGCTAATGAGCCTCTAATCTAAATTACTAGCCCATGTCATTCTCATGGATTCCAGACTGTTTTCAGCTTGCTTTTAGATGTCTCAATTTACCTATCCTATAAACACCTCAAAAACTCAAATGTAATCCCACCCTTTCTCTGCTTCACAAGCCATGTCTCTGTTTCTCAGAAGAAGAGTCAAAACAAATGGGGGAAAAACAGAAAAATCTCCCTTCATCCTACTGCTAGGTACCTTGACTTCTTCCCTTGCTCATCTCATCTCCCTCTTTACCTTTCACCTCTCATCTGCCCCAGTTCTTGTAATTCTACCACTCAGAAATCTTTCCAGATTTTGTCTTCCCTTCTATACTGACATTACCGCCCTTGTTCAAGGTTACATCATCTTTATCTGGCCTTTGACACTTGCTTCCAGGTTTTCAGGGGTTTTATAAGTAGTATTAATCTCTAAACAAAATCTGGATGCAGTTTCTCCACTCAGGTTTTTCTTAATGAAATCTGTATTCATATAGACAGCCTTCAAGCGTACTATGATAGTAACATGGACGATTATAGGAAAGGCCAACAAACACTTTCTGCTAAGCTCATTGGCTAAAAAAAAATCATCTGAAATAATTGCATTTCCTAACGTGCTCAACCAATCCCCAGAGCTATTCTTTTTGGTCATCTGGAAACTTTGTGAGTGAAATATTGGTCTTCTTGATGGCAATAAATGTGCCATGAGGACTAGCTTGTGAGGTTTTTTGCTTTCATGCAAATTTCTTGTCTTTTTTAACTCTATTTTTTAATATACTTTGAAAATAGATTCCTTTTGGCACCTTCATCTTCTGCCATCATGGTCCGTTCTATCAATCAGTATAGATACAGCTGGCAAAAAGTTTGTTCTATTCATTCTTTCTCCCATCTGGGTCTACAACATGCTCTGTGCAATTACTCACTTCTTGAGTTCTTGTAAAAGTTTAAGATCCTACTGAAGAAAATATGGCTATTCAGATGTTTGGGGAAATGCTAACGAGTACTTTGTAGTTATCTTTAACTGCCTTGGGGTGGTTCGTCAGGATGGGGACAGGGTTAGGCTGTGTTCTTCTGCATGTACCACAATGAAGTCTTCTGGGATGGGCACTGCAACAGTTATGTGTTCATTGCTGGGACAGAAGCAGCTTATGGGAGAAAAAGGGTTTATTTCAGGCTTACAGTTCCAAGGGGATGTTTCATCGTGGTGGGAAATCATGGCTGAAAGGATGAGAGCTCCTATCTTCATCTGTCAGTAGCAGGGAGAGATGAGACTGAGGGGCTAGCTCTGAATGCCCAGTGGGCTGGACTAATAGACCTCAATGCTCACCCCCAGTGACATACCTTCTCCAGCAAGGCTACACCTCCCAATCGTTCCATGGGCTGGGGACTAAGTAGGCATCTTAATCACAAACTCTTGAGGCTGTGGCAGACATTTTAAATTCAGTTCACCACAGGTACTGACCAGAGCTCACAGGACCCTCAAAATCTTGTGAACTCTTCTATTTAAATAGTCACATGACTCATTCTGCAGAAACTGCTCCAAGTATTATGGCCTCCAGAAAACCATATTTTTTTTAAAATAACTTTACCATTAGTAATTAGATACATTGTATGAACAAATCCTCTGTCCCCTACCCACTGGAGACCCTCCTCAGTGCACATACTGGATCTGTTCATGGGGTAGGGGGTTGTGAATTGCAAATGTATATAGGGCTTAGACATCTCTCCCTGGCAGAAAGTTTGGTTTGTTTTTGATATGTTACTTTTAATTCCAGGGAAATCTACCTCCAAAGGCAAGAATAGCAGCCTCTCCCAGGTGCATGAAGCCCTGGTGTTTAGAGTCCCAACATTTCATGGAGCCTCTCCCTCTCTCTTTCACCTATGTTGGCTACCTGGGTTCCTTCCTCATGACTCTACTCAGCAAGGACTAGTCTTAAGTCAGTTTAGGCTAATTATTTTGTTCTACATAGCTTGTGTCTTACCTGGGTCTGATGGGTTTAGTTGAAAGGGACCCCAAACAACTTGAGACATCTCTCGTCTAGAGAAGTCAGTTGTAGTCTGAATGTAATGGTTTTATTTTTTTTTCCCAAGGAGGTTGAAGCCCAGATAGAATGAAATCTCTACTCCGATTTCTAATGACCTTGGACCCCCAGGGAAGTCTGGGAGTGCTATTTGGCTTTTCAAACCAGCCTGTTGTCTTTGAGTCCTTGATTACAGATAACATGGAGCAAATCATGTCTCATAAACTCACTTTGCTAGGGCCTGAGCAGGCAAAGGGTGAAATAGTGGCTTCCCTTCATCCATTGCCCTTTTGTTGCAGAATCATGGTCAGAGGGCATTGAGAGCTGGCTGGCATGTTCTGTACTCATCATGGAGTGACCTCTTTCTTTCTTTCTTTCTTTCTTTCTTTCTTTCTTTCTTTCTTTCTTTCTTTCTTTCTTTCTTTCTCTCTCTCTCTCTCTCTCTCCCTCCCTCCCTCCCTTCTTTCTCTCTCTCCTTGCTCCCTCCTTTCTTTCTTTCCTTCCTTCCTTCCTTCCTTCCTTCCTTCCTTCCTTCCTTCCTTCCTTCCTTCCTTCCTTCCTTCCTTCCTTCTTTCTTTCTTTCTTTCTTTCTTTCTTTCTGAAAAGTAGTAGACAGTGGAGCTCAAAAAACAATACAAAAGCAACAGTTTCTGAAACACAGTCGTTAGAAGCAGCAGGCCAGCATGGGCTCTGCCCTGCCAGTCCTTGGTCCCCAGGATTCACGAAGGCTTTCCCATTGCTTGTGGCCCTCCCCACTGGCATCGATGCTATCAAAGGACCCTTGTGCTTTCTTCATGACGACCTCCACTTCCTAATCCAACATCATTTAATTTATTTTTTGGTCTTGAGGTTTGCATTCAGGGGCCCTTTAACTAAATCCTGAGTTGCTGATGGCAGCTGTGGGGTTCCAGGCCAATTGCCTGATCCTCAAGAATAAATCCCCTTTGACTGCGGCACTTGTGAAAATCCAGAGCAAGTGAAGAGGATCTCGCAGATCATTTAGGAAGAGAGAGGAGTTATTGGCGGGTGGTGTGGGAGTACAGAAGATGGATTAATATTTTTTCTTTATCACTTGGCATGTTAAACTTAATTATATTTCTTGAGAGACCTCTAAACAGTCATAATTAGGAATTATGCTAATAGCCGCTGTGGCCTTACACATGTTCACTTACTGCTTGCCTCTTTGTGAATGTGGCTGTGATTAATACCAATCAACATCTCTAGGATAAGACCTCTCCCTGCCTGTGAGGAGCCTCAAAGATCAAGGACACCTTGACTATATCCATGAGCTTAAAAAATAGCAATCTTGGCTGGGCATGGTGGTGCACGCCTTTAATCCCAGCACTTGGGAGGGAGGCAGAGGTAGGAGGATCACCGTGAGTTGGAGGCCAGCCTGAAACTACAGAGTGAATTCCAGGTCAGCCTTGGTTTAGAGGGAGGCCCTACCTCGAAAAACCAAATAAAATAAAATAAAATAAAATAAAATAAAATAAAATAAAATAAAATAAAATAGTGATCTTCCTAGGCTAGGCAGAGTCTTTGGAAATGAAGCTTTTGGCAATGTTAGTCACAGCTGTGAAAATCAGAATTTGGCTCCCAGATTTTCTTCTCCTATTGTCTGCCATTTTTTTTAAGTAGACTCACAAATGCTTTATTCCCTTACTTTTTAATTTCTACACAGAGGTGATATGCAGGCTATGGGATTATCCCTAGAGGCTTATGATGTCGCCAAGCCAAGGAAGAATGTGTATTGGGCCCCCTAATCAAGCCACAGCTGAGAACCTGTGAGAACTAGGGAGTTGATTGTGAAGTTGAGGCAAAGTTCTCTTTACAATCCCGAGACACTCCTCCTTCTGAGGGTAAATGGGGAAAGCAAAGTGGAAACTAGCACCTTGCCCCAGGGATTACAAGGAGGCACTAAGCCATCCAGGGTTTACATGGGTGCTGAGAATTCCAGAAGACTTAGTCCTCATGCCTGCACAGAAAGTTTTGTATCTACTGAGCCATCTCCCCAGCATTGGGTTTTCAGATTTCATCACTGCTTCTTCATCCCCTTCCAAGTTGACTTGGGGCTGTCTTTGGTCTTTTGGAGTTTTAAGTCACAATCTTCACTCAGGCTTAAGAGGAATCCTGCTGTATTTTGATGAGGCAAGTCACTTCTGATGTCAGAGTCCTCACTCTCCAAGAAGAAGGGATCATTAGTATGCTGACATTTAAATTGTAGAAGCTAAAGCACTTTTTTGGAGCTTGGAGGGAAATGTTGAAATCTTGCCTACTGCTTCTGCTAGCAGTAAATGACTGCCCTGTGAAAAGGGGAAAAAGAAATGCTCTTTGAGTGATGCTATTGGAATGTTAAAACTTTCAGAGGCAAAAACTATCTAAGTGAGGAATATATTGGTGTGTCTGGCCCCTAATTTGACATTCGGGTCAGATCAACACTCGCCTTGTGAAATCTTGAAATTTAATATCATATAAAAATGCTACTGGGCAAGGGAGCTAGCTTTATTACACTCAATCATGAAAAATATGTGAAGCATCATCTCTGGGTATTTCTTCTATCGAATCTTTACCTGCTTCTCATGCTTTACAAACACAAGTCGAAAGGGCTATATTTGACATCTATATTTGTTGGGATTTATTTTAGAAATTAAACAGATGAATTTCATTTCACATGTGTTCAGCGGTGTCAGAGTAAACCATATTTATCAAGATGGGAGAGGCTTCAGTTTTCATTGTGTGCAAAACGTCTAGTTGTAAATATTGGGGCTGTTGAAGGTGTCTTCAATTAGATGCTTTAAAAATAGTAAAATAATTGTGAAGCTTAACAAACAGAGTCATTATGTGAGTGTGTGGGTGGGTACGTGCGTATGTGCGTGTTCGTAATTATTCAGGATTAGCAGAACCGCAGCATGTGCGAAGGACAAAGACGGCTGTTTGATGCCACATGCCAATGCGAGCAAGGAGGGAGAGAATGAAAGGGAGAAAATGAAAAAAAGATCAAGCAGGAAGACAGGCATGGATATAATACCAGAAGAAAGATTAATTTCTTTAAAGTAGAAAAATCAAAGGAATGTGTTTCCCCTTGTGGCCATAACTACATTTTTCCTAGAGCTTTACACATTAACACCTAAAAAATAAATTGGTGTTATAAATACAAACTCTCGTCAATGCATATGTCTTGAATTACATTCTCCTGTAATCCTTTTGTGGTTGTGTGACAAGGCTATGCCCTAGTTTGACATTTTCAGTTAGGAAATATCAATTTGGGTTTTTTTCCTCCCGTTATTTCCTCTACTTGGAAACTCTTTTCCACATGGACATCTTATTAATTCTTCTAGACTGCCTTGGCTATTTCACATATAAGCCAGAAAACCTCTCCTGCCTATCCTTACCACTTCCTGAGTATGTATTATTTCACTTGCTTTGTATTCTGCAAGTACATTTTATTTAAATAAACACTATGTCTTCCACTGGTGTGCACACCTCTTAGGGAACAGCCATATCTTATTCCTATCAATAGAGTTCCATCCGACCTAGTCTCCTAGGTGCTTAGTGATTGCTCTTAAATGAAAATTTACTACATGTTTAAAGCCAGGGCTGTCTTTTTGAGGACAGTCAACTTGGGTGGTCATTTTTTGTTCAGTTGTGACAGAACATTTTTGAGAAATGCTGACTGATTGGGAAATTAAAACAGTTCAGCCACTGTTCTTAAGTGGTGTGTGTACTTAAGTGTTATTTATAGGAGAGACATTTTCCTGAACATTCCACCATAGCCTTCATCATTTTCCTGCTTCCCATTTCTCTCACATTAATTCCCCAAGATTTGGCTTGCCCATGTGTGTGTAGAGAAGCTTTTGATAAGGTTTAGTGGGATACAGAGGAGTTCCTATCTCGACCCTAGAAAAGCATCACAGAGTATCAAGCAATATCTTCAAAATGAGAAGCAGTCACTCCAGTGACATAATGTAATAGAAGCTTAATAGTTTGAGGATTCAGAGATGAGTTTTACCATATGAATTCCTTTCCTGCTGAGCTTGCTTGGGAAGAACCCCATTAATCCCAAAGAGCCAACATCTAAAAATTCAGTTAGGACAGCTGTCTCTTGAGGCAAACCTGGTCTCTGGATCACTGCCTTTGTCAGGGCTCCCACCAGTCACCACTGGCCCACTCTGAGGAATCTGGGAAACACTATAATCTTCTAATAAAATTTGTTTAGAGAGAGGGGGAGATAGAGATAGATAGAGAGAGAGAGAGAGAGAGAGAGAGAGAGAGAGAGAGATTATGGGCACACTTCAAATGTCAAACTCCAGACACATGCATCATTTTGTACATTGGGATTTATGAGGGTACTGGGGAATTGAACTTGGGCCAGCAGGCTTTGCAAGCAAGTGACTTTAACCACTGGGCTATTGCTCCAGCTCATAATCTCCTCTTTAGGTCCGTACTATTCTCCAGTACTATTCTCATTCAGGCCTGCTCCTGGGTCTGTTCTATGGGATGAGGGCACAAGTGTGCAGAGGGAAGGGTGCTTTTTTCTTCTCATGGAGAACATTCACATCACGTTTATTCCTGTTGGATTTTTAATTTGAGTCACAATGGATATTCCACTCTGAAAAGTCATGAAAGAACATGCCATGATATGTTCCCATCCTCCAGTTAATGCCATAGGTTGTATTAAGGTTTCCACGAGTGTAGTGTGTGTTCACTTAAGACAATGGTAGCCCATTAGTTCTATCCTTACTATCCTCAGAGCCCCTCAGACACTGGAAAACATTTGTAATCTAGGATTTTGAAGATGCCAGAATAGAATCACTGCCTGGAACATTCTCAGGTGCTCTTTGGGACACTACCATATAAAGCAAGGGGAAAGTGGCCATTAGGGTACCTTGGAAAGTTGGTTAGTGTGTAAGTAATATGGGTACATTCTAAGCTTTAAAAATGAAAAGTGGAGATGGGAGGGGAATAGTCCTTGCCTAAGAAAAAAGGTATTAGGACATAAAGAGAACCAGACAAATAAAACAGAAGTGAGGCCATGAGGATGTTCAGGGCAATGGGGCTACTTTCAGTCTGTGTAAGGTCTAAGGTTGCAGAAATTTTCTTCAATATATGTCTGAGCATACAGTGAATTTATTACTATAGGTCTGAAGTGTCACAGCTTCCCATAAGAACACATAGGTGGACATAGATGTCTTTCATGTTCCAGACACCCTAGCCTAGGAAAGAAAGAAAAAAGAAAAAGCTAAAGTCCAGAGAAACGCATGCTGCCATTGTCATACCCCAAAGCTTCTGTAGGACTGTTTGTCCCACCAGTAATTGTATATTGAAACCATTCTCTCTACTGATTTTATATAAGTAAATCCCCTCACCTATGTACATGTTTTTATGTACATTCTCATTTATGAAGTGTACTAAATCTCACTAGTTGGGGCATGTCAGGCAAGCATGGCTTGGAAGCCTGGCATAGGGCACAGTATGGATAAGGATTCCTTTGCCACTTGATCTGGGGTATTCAATGTTTGGGAAGGATGTATGTACAGATTTAGAAATAACTTTATTTCTTTATCAACCAAATTGAGTAATTTATTTACTAATCATTTAATGATAACCCACAGTGTGCTTGGTTGCAGAATTGAGTGGCCCAAGCTGGGTCCCTGTCCTTGAGAAAGATTTCAATGTGATATAATTACTACCATACTGGTACCATGGGGATAGCAGACAATCAAAGAAGGGATTTCATGGAGATCAAAAAAAGCTATCTGCAGGGTGTAAGGCTTGAACAGTGTTTGCGAGTGGGGAGTAAGACACAGAAAGAGAAGGAAGGAGAGGCATTGTAGGAAAAGGGCTTAGCATGTCTCCTGGCAATCTGCACTAGGTGAAGGTAAAGGTGTGTCAATAGGCTGATACCAAAGATGCTTGGGAGACAGTGATGGGGATAAGGATGCAGGGGACATCGTGGGCCAGATCATGAGGGAAGTCGGATTACTAAAGTGTTTAATTGACTTGGATAGAATGGAAATAGGTTGGAGATTCATCTTGATGACCTTGATTGGCTCAAAGATGACATGATTCTGTTAGAAAATGAGGTCACTCTGGCTGTAATTCGGAGGAGGAAGTCTCATAGGCAAGATCAATTTAGACAGATGCCACGAGATAACCTCAATGAGACGATCACCATGATGGATATCATCTCTAAGACAAGATGCTAATGAACGATGTTATTAATTAAGCTTATTGCTTAGAGTAGGATGCTTTAAGCAAGAGTCTGACAGCAGTATTCACTTCAGAGTTTAGGAACAAAATGAAATTAGTAGGATATCCTAAAACTAGGTTTTGAACTGTTCATGCATTTTATAGGGGGATAGTATGACAGTGACCAAGCACTTCAACTTGAGTGTTGGAGTCTGACAGACATGGGCTTGATTCTGGCTTCTTAAGCTGTATGGCAATCTTCATGTTATTAATTTTTTTCTTACCTGCTCAATGGTGCATTCATATGTAACTCAAATTGTGCTGGTGAGAATTCAAGCAGTACAGTTAATACATTTTTTTCCAGATCCATCTATTTGTGTTTGAAAATATGACATAATACCTAATTCTTTGTATGCTAATTATAAAAACTGTAAAAAATTAATAGTACACATGAAACACATTTTGTCCTTTAGTGAATATTCAGTGAGTGACTACTTTTCTTATTCTATAATTGATTGATTAAAGACAAAATTGTATGACTGTAATGGAACAGCCATGGCTTGGGAGAATACTAAATGTCCTTGGTTTGATAGGAAATCAACCCATTTACAGCTGGTCTCCATTTCCAGGGTTCCTGGGAAACATTTGCCCATGAGCAAATTCCTGCTTAAAGAGACACCATAGTGAGGTATCATAGAATCCTTGGAAAAGAGAATCAAAATTTGGGATAAATTTACAGAAAAATGTATGCATGCGTAAGAGAGAGGTAGAAAGAAAGAGGGAGTGAGAGGAAGCAAGGAGAGAACATCTGGAAGCAAGACAGGAAGAGGAAGGAGGAGGAGAGGAGAGAGAGAGTGGGAAAGAAGAAGGAAGAGACAGTGTGGGAGATTTTCAAGCAGGGACTTCTCTATACGTAAAAGCATTGGTCAAGTTTTCAGTCGTTATAAGCCTCATTTTAAATAGTGTTGGATTAAGTCCAGCTACAAACTGACAGTCCATGTAACTAGCAATTAAAAATACTATTTTTTAAAGTTGAGCCAACATTTACAGTTTAGAAATTTCACCCAAACATCAGAGACCTACCCAAGATTACTAAGCAAGTCAAGTTGACAACAAAAATTATCTATCACATACAGACACTAAATGCTTTCTAAATCCCCATGTAAATTCAAAATTTGATGATTATGTGTAAGCAAAACCAAATACATCATAGGAAAAAAAATGTTTGTATTGATTGGGCAGAGCCCTGGTATCAATGTCTTTTGTGCAATGGATTTTTGTGCTCTGTGTGTTGGAACGTCAGAGATCCAGTCAGTCTCTAAGGGTGGCATCAGGTTGAAGCTGATGCAATATTACATAGAAGAAATGGGTTGAGAACAGGTAAGGAAACGGCGATGGTCTCAGGGCCCACATCCACAAAGCTCCTATAAGGAGGATCTGCTCCTGGAATTGAGATGGTTTGTGAAATGGCTGACTTGTCAGGTGCAGGCAGAGTGTGACGAATCAGTTCTGTGCTGCCCTTTCCTCTGCCATGTCCCCTAGCCCTAGCTGCTGGCCTTCTCGCTCCATACCTTGACACCCCAACCTCTTACAGCATTTGCTCCCCCTCTACCTGACCCCTCCCCTCTTTCCTGGCAGGTTCACTAAGAAACAACTGGGTCTCCATGGCAACATGGAGACAGCAGAAAAATGGTAGCTAAATGCAGCTGCCCCTCATTTAATATCGACTCTGGCACTGGCAGAACAGATAATGGGCAATAACACGCCATTATGTTGTGGGAAAATGAAATGCTTCAGCAGAAGGCTGTCATGCTGGGGGGGAGGGGTGATTTATTTGTTACTGTACCAGCATGGGTTTATTTCCACATCTCTTCCTTTCTTTTTATTCCTTCTTGTCCGTGGCAGAGTTTCTCCCTTCCCCCGTTTTTTTCCTCCCATTGCTTTCTCTGATAGCTTCCCTTTCTAGTGCTTTCTTTTTTTTTTTTTCCATCTTTCCTCCTATACCTTCCTCGCCTCTCTGAATCATTTATGGGTAAACATGGACACATGCACATATGACAAGAGCAATTGTTTGCATAATGATTTTTTCATTACAATGCACTTTCCAATATAATTTTACCCATCTGGATGGCGAGACAACCAAGAAGGGCCTGAATATTGACTTGTGATTTTCAGATTTTAAAAGGGGCTCAGAGAAGTTGAACAGTTTGTCCAAATTTACACATGCAAGTACATCTCAAAGCTTTCTTTCCAAGCCAGATTTTCTGGCCCATATACAAGAGGACTCTTAGCTGCATTGAAGACTACTGAGTCACAAATGTCTTCTCAGCTTCTCATGGATCCTTTCCCATTAATAATAGTTATTAGTAAGCTTTTAGTACAAAAACAAAGCTCTCAGGCTTTGGGTCTTCAGATGGTCTTAAGAATTTTACTTATATTTCTCCAGCCTTTTACAGATTCTCCAAGCCAAGTGGTCCTAAATTGTTGCCAAATTATATTATTATTATTTTAAATCCAGTGCACTTAGCTACCCAATATTTCTTATTACATTGTTATGAAATCATGTAATCTTGATAAGTAAAAGGGCCATAGAACATTTGGGCTTAAAATTCGGGGAACTATGGATGCCTGAGAGATTTCTTTTTGCCAAAAGACAAATATATTTAGTATTTAGGCCTAAGAGACATCACTGATAGACTAGAACTTGGATAGCCCTTCTGCAAGCCATGGCTATTGATTAAGATTTATTTTTCTTTTGTATATCTTGCGTGTGTGTGTGTGTGTGTGTGTGTGTGTGTGTGTGTGTGTGTGTGTGTGTATGCAAGCGTGGTGGAAAAATCTAAACTCAGTTCCTCATACTCAGGGTAGCAAGCCCTTTACCCACTGAGCCATTCCTCCAACCCCTAGAACTCACATATCTTGAAATATGTAGCACACTGTCTAAAGTCGGGAGCAGTCTGAGATCAAGTTCATTACTTTTTGAGTCTTGGAGGAAGGTTTGCAAATAGAGCAAGAATGGACGATTCCAATACTGTTTTCATTTCTGGTTGTGGTTTAAGATTAAGGAACTTAGTAAAAAAAAATGCATGTGAACATCCATAGGAGGTACAATATGCATGATAAACACAGTAGCTTTTTAATCATAAGAAAGAACAATTGAATTGGCTCAGCAGGTAAAGGGCCTTTCTTGCAAACTGGGTTGGATTCCCTAGTACCCCATAAAGCCAGATGCACCATGCTGTGTGGTGCATGTGTCTGGAGTTCATCTGCAGTGTCATGAGGTCCTGATGTACTCTCTCAATCTCTCTCTCTCTCTCTCTCTCTCTCTCTCTCTCAAAAATAAATCTCTTTTTTTAAAGTAAAAAGTAGTTTATGCTGATAAGGAGAGTGATAATTGTAGTTCCTAACAAAATTTTTTGACTGAAATCTCCAAGATTCTTGAAAATTGTATTCAAAATTTTGTATGCAGAAATCAATGCCGTGCAGTGTAGTTCAATTTACTAGGATTAAAGACACTAATCAAGATTTCAATCCTGCCAATTTCCAGATTTGTAGATTTGCAAAAATTACATTCACCAGGACTGGGATTTTTGAAGTCATCTCTGACTCACACAATTGGCATTTCATTTTATCATTCCTTTTCTACCAGGAACTCTTCCTGTAGCCGTACCCATGTTATGCTCGAGAAGATCAGGTAGGCTTCTGACCAAATGTCTCTGGTGGAGAAGAAGCTAAGGAAGGCAGGACAGGTTGCTGCTGCGTGCTTTCTGTCTAGGTTATTTCTCATCAGTGTTTCCTCAGAGTGCCATGAACCTTAATGGATTCTATCCAGTCATGTCATATTAGACCTGGCAGGAATCAGAGATTATTCTACTTCTAGGGGTTTATAGTTCCCATGCTACAGAAAGCAAGTCCTTGCTCAAAGTCCTGTTTTGATAGCTAACCTTCTTGCTATCTTGTCCCTCTGAGCCCTCTGAATCTTAAATTCTTGAATGGGCTTATTGCTGTGTATTAGTCAGGGTTCTCTAGAGGAACACAACGAATGAACAGAATGAATTGTAGTAAAAAAAAAAAAAAACTGGCAGTGGGGAGAGGGAGTTACTGGATTAGTTTACAGCATCCCCACAGTTGCAGTCAAGGAACAGTAACTGCTCAGTTCATGTGGCTGGATGTCTCAGAAGTACCAATCCAGCCATGAAGGACTCAGCACTGAAGGCCTTAAAGGCTTCCTGAGAAACGGCTGGTCTTCAGTCCAGGCTGAAAGGCCAAGGAAGCTTTGTTCCTTCCACTGCCAACAAAGAGATGAAATACAAGCTTCAGGCAGGCAGGGAGGCAGGGAGAAAGATTTCTTTCTCCTTTATTTAGCCTTAGGGCAGGGTCTTGCAACCCTTTCCCAGACTTATTGGCATCCTGAGTCTCTGGAATTTCTTTCCTGAACTGCCCTTCCAGGAACGGATATTCATTTATAGCTTTTCTGAGCTTCCTTACATCCTGCCCCCTACTGAGAGGGCTGCTGTGAACAATATCAAAGACCTACCCAAGATTATTAAAAAGATCAAGTTGACAACAAAACCCAACCATCACATGCTGTCTCTCTAGTCAGATGTAGGGGTGATAGAATATGAACAGAAAACTAATGTCTATTTAGTATTTATACTGTTTTAGGAGTCATATTTCATTCTCACAAAGTGACAGTGACTGGCTTAGTAATTGATCACTCTAAGGCTTGAGAAATATTTTTAAATACTTTATCATTTTAATAAATTTTGTAATTACATTTTAGTATTTAGAAATCAATTCAGAAATTGTCCTATTATCTGATTTTTGTTCATTATTCAAGGAACTATAAAAATGATAAGCCCTTTATCTAGCTGCTGGAAGGTTAGAAGTTCTAAGGAAACTGTGAATCTAAAGCTAACCCAAGATAAGGGGACACAGCTTTTTAACCCAAGCAGAAAAAAATTGTCTTATAGTATATGCACTTTTCTTCCACAGAAAAGAAGTGGGGTTAGTCAGAGATTTAGCACTTTCTTTGGAGATCAGGCAATAAGCACCAGAGCTGGGCTGAAGACAGAAAATGTGACTGATAGAGAATGTTGGAACTGGTTAAATCTACAGTAAGTATAGTGATAGACCACACAAGGAAATCCTAGGGTGACAGTGTGGGAGACCAGCATATTTTATGGCACAAACAGTGCTTGTAAGAAAATCAGGCATAATCTTAAACTTAAACTGAGAAAACATGGAGAACTCACAAACAGGACTTTAAGGAGCCAACATCTACCAATAGCTCCATTCTAGCCTGAGTGAAATGACTGATGGACATGAAAATCATGAAGTCCCTGCCTCTTAACCTTGGATGGATCCTGGATATCATGTCACATGTCACTCAAAGTGTTCCTTCCAGCCCAGTGCTGTTTGAGGATGGCTGACTGCTCATCCACGAGGATTTACATGTAAGAACCGAGAGCCAGCATGAAAACACTTTCATAGCAGCTCCATAGGAGGGGCACGCAGGGGAGTGATCATGGGGTCAGTCTTGCTCAACAAGGCATCACACAGTTCAATGTTTTCAAACCCACCCGGTGAACCACAGGTGGCATGAGCTGTTAGACCTGCACAACACACATCAATTGGCCTGGATAGACTGGAAATATTTTTAAAAATTAACTCTTCACTCAAAAGTCTTTGGGAAGCCCTGATCTGGTTTAAAAGCCTCCTATTACATAGGAGAAGCAAAGGAGCTTATCCAAGGAAGTCTAAAAGTATAATTATAAAATTATAGAACAAGGTTCTAGAATATCAAAAAAATATCAACTAACCAAAATGTCCAATTTATTTTGTTTCCTAAGGAGGGGAAAGCATACAAAACATTTTTAAAATATTTCCTTTAAAAACAAGCATTTGAAAACTTAGGACTTAAAAAGATTTAATCATTCCTCTATAGACTTCCCATTTCAAATGAGGATTTGCTATATATACACACAACTCACAGAAAACATATTTCTGCACTTGAAGTTTGTTGATCTCTGCAGGCATTATTTTGTTTCTGGGAGTTCTGAAAGAATATAGGGCCATGCTAGATGGCAATTTTCTGGGTCAATTTTGCCCAAGGCACTCCCTAATCATAAATTAAGTAATGGAAGGGCTCTTGTGGGCCCTTATGATGCGGTTTAGTGCACTAGAGTGGTAATGGACGAGCAAGGGGCTCAGCAGCTAGTGGAGCTCCAGGGACCTCAGAGCATGACAAAGCCTCCCTCATTCCCCACTTCTATGCTGTGGAATGTGGTGAGGCCTCAGCACAGCATAGTCTAGCTGTATCCTTACAGTAACCTGTACCCACTTCCTTCAGAGTCTTGGCCAAATACAAATTAGTAAGTATAGAGACACATCTTTCCCTTTCCAACTTAAGTAGATAGTTTTTTCTCTTATAGAATGTGATTTTTAAAAATTTTTTATTTTCTTACTTGTATATTGGGAGTGCACTTCAGAGCATGTATGTGGAGGTCAGAGGACAACTTTCAAGTGTTTACTTCTTTGAGACAGGGTCACGAGCCACTGCAAACAAGCGACCAGACTGCAAAGCAACATCAGACTAGGTGGCTTTGAGTGTCAGATTCAGCTGGCTCTGCCTTCCATTGTCGTAGGTGCTTTGGGATTATACATGCATGGCCATTGTGCATCTGGCTTTATGTGAGTGCTGGGGAATGGAACCCAGGCTGGCAGGCTTTGCAAGCAGGCACTTTGAATCACTTAGCCATCTGCCAAGCCCTATGGGAGAATTTTGAACCAAATAGGAATAGAGTTTCTCAGTGGTCATGATATGACAAAAATAATAGTATCTCATGTGTCTGACATGGCACTTTGATCTCATGAATTTATCATCATAATCCTAAAGATTGGGCAGAACAACTATTTCTAGTTCCTTTGCAATAAACAAGCTTTGAAATAAACAAATAACACAGGGTCCAGTTGAAAACACAATGATTTTACCCCCACATTCACCACCCTAGTTCCAGGCACCATTCATCCATCACATGGACAACTGTAGAACGGCTAATAAGAGTCTTCCTCACTACACTCAGCCCCTGTGATTGAATATTTATACAGCAACTGCAGAGATCTTTTAAAAGAATTTTTTTATTTATTTTGCAAGCAGAGAGAGAGAGACAGAGAGAGAGAGAGAGAGAGAGAGAGAGAGAGAGAGAGAGAGAGAATGCCAGGGCCTCTAGCCACTACAAACAAACTCCAGATCCACTTGCCACTTTGTGCATCTGGCTTATGTGGGTAACTAGAGAACTGAACCCAGATAATGAGGCTTTACAGGTACTGTAACTACTGAGTAATCTCTCCATCCTTTGCAGTGATCCTTGGAAGTATAAATGAAGTTCTTCTAATCCTTAAACCTTTTGAAACCTTTTTTGGTTCTCACTGTGATCAGAGTAAAGTCAGCTCCTTGGCAAGCTGTGCAAAGCCCAGCCTGACCTAGCTCTTGACCATCTCCCTGCTTTACTCTTGCTGCATTTACCAACTCATCAACCACCTTTCTGCCCTTGCCTGTCTCTCTCTCTTCATTGCACTTGCTCATTTGTAGGCTCCAGTTTAAATTCTGTTTCCATGAGGTGTCTTTCTAATCCTTCAGTTTAAATTAGTCTTTCGCATGTCTTTCATCTCTCAGCCCAACTCTGATCTTGTGTCTGGAGATTACATATCTCAGAGTTACATCCACATGCAAGCTTCCTTACCTCGACTATAATAAGACTAATGAAGACAAAGTCTATAGATATTTTGCCCACCAGTCAATATCCAGCGCTTAGCTCACTGCCTGCTTCAGCACTGGCCTGCTCTAACTATTTATTAAATATAACTATTTATCTGTGATAAGTCTAGAAAGGTCCAGATGGGCAAAAATGGAGGCAGCCAATTATTTCAATGCTTCTGAAATAATTTATAATTGTATTTGGTTTTGCCCTTATAGCTGGCGATTGTTAGGCATACTACACATCACCGCTTGAATAAATGAATTAATGTATAACAAATGAGTGGTGTTTATGAATCGTCACAAATGATCCCGAGTTCTGTGTTTTGCAGTGGAATATTCATGTTGGCCTAGTGACCTTCAGCAGATCAACGTCCTCACACCCCCATCCCATCCCATCCATTGCTGCACTTGAACCCAAAAAGCTTTGAGCTAGCATGTTCCCTTTCTCTTGCCGCTACCACCTTTTGTTAGGAGCGAGGAAGCAGCTTGGTTAGAAAACGGAAACCCTGATTTTTTTTTTTCCTGAAGAACACCATCAGGACGAAGGCTATGATTAATACACATAATGGAAACGAATGTCAGCTAACTGCAGAAAACCATCTCCCAGCTGTTGGAGGAAGGAAATTGCTGACAGGCGTTCCCTGTTGACTGGATACCAAAGGAGTAGGAGTAGGGGAGAATACACATCAGCATCCACGGCATTTGAGTGCTGTGTGGGGCTTCATGTCATGTGTGAGCTTGACCATGAAATGGCAACTTGGAGGGCTGTGTCTTCGAGTCAGGCTTCCGGAGTCTAGAGGAAGCTCTGTCTTGCAGAATGAGAGTTGGGAATCCCCATGGATCTGTTGGCATTATGCAAACTCCAAGATGCATTTTCGTATAAAAGATAAGACACTTCTTGGCCTGGCATCTTTCCCCTTCCAATCTTCCTGTGTTCATCTGCCCTATGCCTGTGTGGTGAGGCACACAGAAGGGAGGAAGCAAACCTGGGTCCCTGTTCTGAATAAACTTTGTGACCTGAGCTGAACTTCACCTTCCTGAAGCTGCTTGAGTCTGTAATAGTCAGTGTCACATAGGAAAAAAAAAAAATCAGTGTCCCCAGAATTGTAGGTACAATATTACAGCAAAACTATATAAAGTATGTGTGCATGTTATAAATACACATAAAATTATATCTATGATCTATCATATATACAGATTTGTCTATTGTCTATATTTTATCTATCATCTCTAATTATATGTTTTCTTTTAAAAATATTTCAAAGATTTTTATTTGAGAGAGGGAGAGAGAGAGAGAATATGGGTGCATCAGGGCCTCCTGCCTCTACTAACAAACTCCAGATGCATGTGTCACTTTGTGGGTCTGGCTTTAAGTGGGTACTGGGGAATCAAACCCTGTGCCCTAAAGCTTTGCAAGCAAGTGCCTTTAAACCAATGAGCCATCTCTGCAATCCAATTATTTATTTTCTTGCTCCCCTTCTTCTCAATTTACTGTGCTTCAGCTGACACCCCAAATACTTAATATAACCTTTTGTCAAAGTTACTATGTATTGGGCTTTTCTAACATAGTTCAGGTGCAGTAATTCATCAACATATAAATCAGAAGAGAAACCTCCAGTGTAGCGCATTCAATGTCCACAGAGTCCCCAGGCCACCATATCAGTTATGCATACACTTTTGCTCTGAGGAAGCAAAACCAAAATGACTCAGATGTCACATACTTGAGAAGGAAGCCTTAGGCTGATGAGGCTTGATGAAAGCTCTTTCCTCACCCAGCAAACTGACACAGGCAGCACTAAGACAAAGAGTGCAAAATTCAGGCCTCATTGTGCTAGGTCTTCCTGTGATGGCCAAGGTCAATATGTCTGAGGCCTGAATGTGCTGGGTCTTCTTGTGATGGCCAAGGTCAACATGGCAGTTTTTGAATCAAATGCATGACAATCACTATCTCTGTGGAGAACTGTGTGCTCTATGAATGCTGACTCCAGTGGTGTGTCCCCTGAGCATCCATGTTGGGAATAACTGGGAGAGAAGGGGCTCTGAGGAACACAGAGCACACCCCCTCCATGTGCTCTGTATGGATGCGTCATTCAATTTCATCTGTAATCAGCCCAAGAAGTCATACCATATTCTTTATGTGAAAAGCAAACCCAAGATCAGGGAAATTAGCTGATTTTATCCAAGGTTACCCTTTAAGTTGGGGGGTGTGGGGGAGACACTGATAGGAACATTTTTCATCACTTTGATGCCAAAGAAAAAAAAGCAATTTCTTTCTCCAAATAGAAGGGGAATATCTATGGGGACTAAACAAGGAAAAAAGGAATTATTAGAACCTTAGGAATTTGGCTTCTCTCACTCCCTTCTGATTATTCTCGTGACCTTTTGTTTGACTCCCTGATGCAACAGCGGTATTCTACCAGTCCATTTGGAACCTTACACAACTGACCTTCAAACCTATTACTGTTGCAATTGAGGGCATTTCCTTGAGGAATTCCACAGGAAGGAAGCAGAAACATGCAAAAGCTAGCTGCCTGCTGCCTGCTGCCTGCACCTTGGAAGAAGCTCCTCCCCTACTGTATTTTCATCACAAGATGTTGGAAAATCCAAAAGCCATTGAATGCCAGGCAAAGGTTGAGGAACCCTGCCACCTGTCCCCGCCATCATGTCCTTGGAGCAGCTCTGATTCTAAAATGACATTCTGAATTTTGCATTAATTCTTGATGAATGTTTGTGCTTCATCCCCAAAATTTGTATCCTGAATCTATAATTCACAGATGGTGTTTCTTGTATTTGTGTATCATATGCAGGCAGGTGTGTCTGCATATGCCTGTGTGTGGGGAGGGGATATACACATTTGCTCGTGTATGCCTGTGGAGTTCAGAGGTTTATAGCAGGTGTCTGTCTCAGTTCCTCTCCACCTCATTTTTTTAAGGCAGGGTCTCTCACTGAACTTGGAGTCCAACAATTCTGCAAGACTAGCTAGCCAAAAAGCCCTGGAAATCTTGTCTCTACCTCCCCAGTACTGTACCTAGTTTTTATGTTGGTGCTGAGGATCAGAACTCAGGTCTTCCTGCTTAAGTGGTAAGCACTTACTCCTTGAGCCATCTCCCCAGTCCCCAAAATGATAGAGCTTAGATATGGGGCTTTTTATAAGCCATCAACACTAGATGAGCTCATGAGGTGGAGCCAACGTGAAGGGGATTTGTCTTTATAGGAAGATGAAGAAATGAGTCCTTGGTCTAAGTCATGAGAATATAGCAAGAAGACTATTGTTTACATACCAGGAAGAGAGTCTTTCTTAGATACTAAATCTGTTATCACCTTAATCTTATACTTTTCAGTTTCTGAAACTGTGCAGAAAAAAAAACTCATTGTGTAAATTGACCCAGTATATATTATTGAAATCCTGTCACTGGAGCCCAAGCTATCTGTCCTAGTCAGTCACACACTGCTGGGATGAATCTCCAAACCAGGCACAGTTATGGGAGAGAAGGATTTATTGAAGCTACAGATCCAGGGGAAGTTCCATAATAGTGAAAGAGGCTGCCCCCTTTCAGAGGTCTAAGGGGAGAGAGAGAGAGAGAGAGAGAGAGAGAGAGAGAGAGAGAGAGAGAGAGAGAGAGAGAGAGAGAGAGAGAGAGAGAGAGAGAGAGAGAGAGAGAGAGAGAGAGAGAGAGAGAGAGAGAGAGAGAGAGAGAGAGGCCACCACCAACAGAGGGCCAAGGGAAAAAAATCTCCTTCCCATTTATATACTTAGAGCAGGGTCTTGCAACCCTATCCCAGACTTGTTGATTCTTTGAGTCTCTTGAATTTCCTTCCTTCACTGTTCTCCCAAGATAGGATGTTTATTTCTAGCTTTTCTGAGCTTCTTTACATCCTGCCCCCTATTGAGATTTTGCCTTCCTATAAATATCCTCAGAGACTCACCCAAGATAATTAAAAAGATCAAGTTGGGCTGGAGAGATGGCTCAGTGGTTCAGGCACTTGTCTCCAGTGCCTAAGGCCCCTGGTTCAATTCCCCAGGACCCACATATGCCAGACCCACAAGGTAGTGGCCCTGGTGCGCTCTCTCTCTCTCTCTCTCTCTCTCTCTCTCTCTCTCTCTCTCTCTCTCATCTCTCTCATCTCTCTGCTTGAAATGAATAAATAAAATAAAATAAAAAAAAAAAGATCAAGTTGACAACAAATCCTAACCACACTAACCAAAGGGAAAACAGGGCTAGGGACTGTTTTATAGGTTACTTATGTTTATTCTTTTTGGAATCAGCTAGAAGGTTAGTATACAGGGGTTGGAACTTTAAAAAGGAGACAAACACTTAATGTATTTGAAAGCCTTCCAACTTTGCACTTAAAAAAATTTATCAGTTAAGACAAACATAGAGTGTTTACCAAGGTGTTGGCCTGGTTTTTTATATAATATTTTGATAGCACAATCCTTGGCTGCATGCAGATGACATGTTAGGCAGCAAGGAAAATAACCTGCTTCTACAGTTCCTGATTTATTCCCCTCCTTCTCAGGTCTTTGTTCACAGAAAATGCGCCAATATAGAGAGAAGCTAACACATAAACACCTTTCTTTGAAGCAGTGGTGAGTTCTGGTAGACGGTTCATGCAGGCCAGAGTAGATGGTTTATATTAGCCCGGGGGTCTTGGGGGATGCGAAAGGAGCCAAAAGAACAACCTTATCCTAAGGTGGTGGAAATGACATGGAGTTCCAAGTTAAATGACAATGATGACAGCTGTGATAACAATTATGTCATGTGTATACACTCTATCAGTCTCTGCTCTAAGTACTTTGTAGGTTTTATTTCACTTAAACTTCACCACAACCCTCCCCCCACCCCAACACACACACACCCTTGAGAGCTACAGTTATTTTTTAAAATAACTCTCCATTTTATAGGTAGAGAAACTGGGGTTTAGACAGTTCGCATATGCTTAATGCAAAGCCACAGAGGTAAATAATTCAAATGAGGGTAAAAGCTTCCCCAAACTCCCATGGAGATGACAAGCATATTAAGTGTGTTTTTTAGGAATTTTGTACCTTTTGTGGTCTGAGTCTTTAGGGAAGGAACAATAAGGGTTAAGAAGAGAGACCTGGTTCATTTTTTTCAAACTCTGGAAGATAGAGGATTCATGCCACCAACAAAGGTCATTTCATTGAATCCCACTGACTCCAGTAGCCCAACAGCTGTTTGAAGCACCTAGAATTGTTTGTTTACTAGATGAGAAAGCAGTTAAGTTTTTTAAAATATATTTTTATTTAATTACAAGCAGAGAAAGATAGAGAAAAAAGAGACAGACAATAGGTGTACCAGGGCCTCCAACTGCTGCAAAGAAACTCCAGATGCATGTGCCACTTTATGGATCTAGCTTTGCATGGGTACTGAGGAATGGAACTTGGGTCATTAGACTTTGCAGACAAGTAAGTACCTTACTGCTGAACCATAATGTCATGGTTTGATCCAGGTGTCCCCCACAAACAGATGGGTGTGTTCTGGGCAATCGATCCTCAGCTGATGGCAATTTGGGTTTTACAACCTCGATGGATCTGTGTTGTTGGGGGTGGGCTTATGGGGTTATAAATCAGCTTCCCCTTGCCAGAGTTTGGCACACCTTTCTGCTGCTGTTTGCAGTGCTGTGGCAGAAGTGATGTCCAGCCCTCTGCTCATGCCATCATTTTCCCTGCCAGGATGGAGTCTCCCCTTGAGTTCATAAGCCAAATAAACCCTTTCCTCCACAAGCCGCTTTTGTTTGGGTTCTTTCTGCGCAGCAACTAAGAAGCTGACCACAACACATAATCTTTTTAAAATGGATTAAAAAACTAAATATGGATTTCACTCATCATGTCTTATCCTAATTTAGTCAGATTAAGCTGTGATCTTTTCCTATGCTTAGGGTAGGTTGATGGGAGGATTTATTTTATTTTGCACATGTGTAAGTATGTGCAGCACATTCATATCTGTGGGGGCACATGTGTGAGTGCACTTGTGTGTGGAGGGCAGAGGTTCATGTCAAATGTCTTGCCCAATCACTCTTCACCTTAGTTTTTGAGATAAGGTCTTGATACAGGGAAATCTTGGCACAGTTATATTTGTTTTTTTTCCATTGAATCCCCCCCCCCCCCAGTTAGTGTCCTCTAATGCAAAAGAATTATACACAGGGACAGAAATAAATCTTATTACACATTTATTCTAATTTATTAATTTAGAAAAAGGGGAATTGAATGGGGAAGCCTCCCAGTCACCACGTGGGAAGTTACAGAGTTCTCCAGCCACCAGTGTGGGGAGAACACGTGGAGAGTCTAACACACCTTAAGTTGTTCAGCCAAATCAGCAGAAGAAAAGATACTAGAGAGTTCCCATCATGAGAAAGACAGATTCATGAGGGAAAAAGTCTGGAGCCTGCCCCCACCCCAGCTATTAGCTGGGGTTGGGGAAGGCCTTAGCTTCCTAAGGCCTGGAAATTCAGCAGTCTTTCTTCTCCTCCATTGCCATGTGCGGGAAGAGACACTCCTCTAGGGAAGTTAATTTTAAGTTTTCCCCAGGTGAGTCAGAGAGACAGCTGATTGGTTCATATTTGACCAATCCGTTTTAGCCCCTAGATTGTAGCTCTAGCCAGACACCTCCTACTCAAGGGGAGGGACTGCATCTGCAGAGGTCTGACCATCACAGTCTCTCTTTGAACCCAGAGCTCTTCAATTCCATAAGCCTGAGAGACCCTTTTGTTTCCAGGTCCCTAGAGTAGGATTATAGACTCCTGCACCAGGCTTTTTCTTGAGTGTTGGGGATCCAAAGTAGGCACAGATGCATTTTTACTGATGGCATCATCTCCCCAGCCTCCAAGATGAGGATTTACAAAATTAGAAAAGAAAATGGTAAGTCCATTCTGTGAGGTCAGGTTAGCAAATTGGTACTTTTATACCTCAGGGCAATCATTTAAATTCAAATAACAAATACAACTAATTACAAAAAGAATATTCATTTTTTAAGCATCTTGCAAGAGTCCCACACACAATATAGATTTTGTTTTATGCCCCTTGTCTTTGGAGACAATAAATCATTATTTCTCTCAAAAAAGCTTTTTTTTTTTTTTAACATTTAATTACACCAGTCTTTCTTCCAATTAGAAGGAATCAGTGAGATTTTATTCCATTGAACACATAGGAACAACTGTCCTGGTTTGAATAATTAGCTTTCACCTGGATGCCCTGTGTGTTGGTTGATGAATTTTCTCACTCACATTTATTGTTTAGTGTTTGGTAGAGCTTTTAACCTGCCACCATTTTCAACTAAGGTGAATTGATGCTTTTGAAAGAATTGAAACCTTTGGGTTTGTCATGGTGAGCTTGGCACTGTGGAGGCAATGAACTGTGGGTTCATGTAGAGGTATGCATGCCTAAGCCTTTGCACACACTAACTGACAACACAGGAAAGTGTCTATTTCCACCTAAGGGTTAGAATATGCTAGAGCTGAGCGAATGCCCTATGGCCTTGTTGAATAAGTGATAACTTGAATTTTGGCCCCTTCTAGATGCCAGGTTGAAAGCTTTCAAAGACTGTCCACTAACCCTCTAATTTCACACAAATGCAGGTCATGGAAAGGTCAACATGTTACAAAAGTGGACTCCATGTATCTTATATCTAATTCCACAAACCTTTTGTCCTATGATCGGTTCTGGAAGCAAAATAGGTTATTATCTAAAATTCAGCCTGATTATCTCCTTGTCCTGAAGATCCCATTTCATAAGACATGCATTTGGCATCTAGGAATTCTTGACCCCACAAAATAATCCTAAACTATGAAAAATCCCAGACCTGAGCACAGTAAGAACTGTGCAAAGCAGGAGCTCTGTTTTAGAAATTGTTATGCTTTTGCATTAAGCTATTTTGATGTAATTGATGCGACTTATTTTCTTTTAAAACTTTAAGTGCCTCACTTATTGTGGGCTGCTAATAATAAGAGCTAACACTTATTAGCTACGTTCTAATAATCCCACCCCAGTGCTTTCATGATATTATGTCTCTTTAAGTCCATGACTTACAAATTACTGGTTTTATTTCTGCTAATTTACAGGTGAATAAACAGGTGTAAAGAGATGGAGTGATTTTTCAGGGTGTGATTTTTGTCTTCCTGCAAAACCCAAGCCATGTTTGAGTTCTGCATATCTTTATACCATCTCTGTGTTCATTTGGCATTTATTCCTGGGCTGCAGCACTCAGATTTCATGAGAATTTATGACTGTACTTTTCACAATTCTTCAGTGGCCTTGAATATGAATCCTTCCCTCTTTCCAGTAGAGAGAATTGTTTTAAAGCAGGTGACAGGTTACTTAAGAAAAGCCTTTGGTAGACTCTAAAGAATAAAAAATTCTTTATGTCTAATGCCATGAGATGACTCAAGTGGTCAGTTGACTTGTGTGCAGTCACCTCGCTCTCTCTCCCTATAGCTTGAGGGACTGAGGAGTGGAAAGCAGTCACTTGTAGTAGTAGATAGCTTTACTAACCTGGAAACCATTTTCAACACGAGCACTCCCCCTCCCACAAGGGACATAATGAGGACGTGACTGGAAAGGTTTTCGGTGATGGGGTGGGACACCCAGTAGATAGACAGTGAGTCCCTGATTGTTGTGATCAACTATAGTTGAGAGCAGACACCTGTAAATTTGTTTGTTCTATTTATATCACTAAATGGTTAAAATACCCATATACCCTCAAGTGAAAGCAGTGTTTTATAGAGTCAGAATCAGCAATCAGTATGAGTTATGATTTGAGTGACTCCATAAAGCCCACACCTCACCTTCACAAAAAGACTCCTGGTGCCAGAAATCCCACAATTAGGGCTTCAATTTCTTAGATTGATAAATACTTCTGCCTTTAATAAGTGAAAATTCTGAACAGGAGAGATATCTCAACTGGTCTGCATAGAGTTTACAGTCATCCTTTCTTCCTTCTTTCCTTCCTTCCTTCCTTTCCTTCTTGGCTATGATTGCTAGAAGACCAGGTATACTAATGTCCCAAGCCAAGGAAGTCGCCACCTTCTTGTATTTTCCATGGAGGTATCAACTTCTTGGACTTCACTGGATTTCCTGCATCTGTGAAGAATTTAGACGAAGTCCCCCCTCCACACACACACATGAGATGAACTACAAGCCTCCAGATTTGGAGGTCACAAGCTAAACCCTCCAAACAAAAGAAAAATGATAGTCAAGAGTCACAACCTTGGCACTTTCTAGGCTGAGTCATGGGAAGACTTCACACCCAGTGATCAGTCCCTCTTTTGTGCATGAGGACTGAGGCCACCTGGTGAGGTGGCTTTGGGCCATGATAATGGGTAAATGAACGCTTTGAGGTTAACAACATTTGGTTTGAGCCCAGATTCTCCCTCTTACCTTGGGCTGATCTCAAAGCCCCATTTCCCCTACTTACAGAAGAGTGACAATCGTCTGTCAGAGTTCAGGCAAATGGGACAGATGAGGAGGCAAGCCTGATGCTCTACATGTGGCCAATTGCCAAGATCAGTGCAGCCACGGGGCCAATGAAAAAGCAGTTTTGAAGGGAACAAACCAATTAGAGCAATTGAATTGAGGGAACCACATAGAACCTGGGAGAAGAAACTTGACTTTCAGCAACTCTTGACTTCTCACATTTACCTCCATTTTTGTTGCTTGCAGAACAATCAGGTCTGATCACAGTGTATGACTCCTCTTTACCTCTCCAAAGGTAGGGAAATTGAGCCCCAGCCGTGTATGCCTGGTCCAAAGCACCTTCAACAGGTACAAGGAGAGGAGATGTGTCTTTCACACAACAACAAAAAACAACCATCCTGGGTTCTTCTAAACTATCCATAGAGGAATGAAGGATTGCATTTCTTGGGTACTCATAGGGCCTTCCCTGCCTACAGATGTGTAGGTGTGAGGTTAGAGGGTTAGATCCCTGATTTATTGAAGGGAAAAGTTTTAGAGAGACTCTAAGGTCAAACACAAACCACTTTGGAATGCCAGTCAGTGCTCACAGAGAGTGGGAGTACTTTATATAGCACAAGCTACTGCATGCCGTAGCTGCTGCTGCTTCTTCTCTGTTCTCTTTATTTTCTACGACCAGCCCAGTTCTTGGATTTATTAACAGCCTTTTCATGCCTTCTGTGGCCATCAGAAAGAGAAATAAATAAGATGGAGGGAATCCAATCTTCTTTTACTCATCATTCTTCACTGTCTTGGTTTGTTTGCTCCTTCCCTTCCTTCTTTCTTTTTCCCTTCCTCCTTTGCTTCCTCCCTTGGTCTCCCTCCTTCTCTCTGTCTCCTTTCTTTCTAAATCTTGTGTTACAATGTTCTATATTAGGCTAAAGTTTCTCTTTGTTTTCTGTCTTCCTCTCTTATTGCACTGAATGGCTTCAGAGCCTTTGTTTTCCTATGGAACACTGGGAAAGTCTGGCTGTCAGAAGAGAGGCTGTATACCACTGATAAGGCCTTCAGGAGATTGGAGTACAGTCACTGAGCAACCTCTTGCCCTGGATTTATAGGTTCTACAGAGGAAATCTCAATGAATGGAAGAGATAGCCAATATAAAGTGGGCAGCTTGGCCGTGAGCAATGAGCATTGAACTACCTGCCTGAAGATGGGCTTCAGTGTCCAATTCTGTCCAGCGCTGCTTTAGTGACACCAGGACCCTGATATAAGTGTGTATCTACAAGAGACACCTATTGAAACAGACCTCAAAGAATGGGCCCAACTAGGAATTCGGCATTTAGCAGATCAGACTCTCAAAGTTGTCCTTCACTGAATGTCCACTGTGTGGTTATTTTATCAATAATTCATTGAAGTCAAAACCAGAACGACTGTGTTCTGGTCTTGGCTCTTTTACTAGTTACTCTGGGCAAATACCAAATTGTGCTTATCTCATAAACAGAGGTAAAATGTGTAGGTTGTAAAGTGCCTCATATTGCTAATGACTACATTCCACTCTACCAAGGCCACCCACAAATTAGTGTGAGAAGTGTATTTGTCCTTGGACACGGCTGTGAAAACTACTCAGTTCTTTCCTCGGTAAATGCCTTAGATAAATCCAAAGTTAGAGTTCTTGAAACTCATCCACATAGCCTGCCTATCAAAAATTTCATGGTGAAAAAAAGACGTGAAAGTAAGATGGGATTAAGAGGGAAGAAGAAGGGTGTCTAGTTGGAGGGGGTAAGAAAGGATAATTGAGGTGATTAACATCAAACTAATTTATATACATGTATGAAAAAAGAATATAGTTTAGCATTTGTGGTGGGGTACTGCAAAGCTTGAAAACACAGTGGACATCTACCGAGGAGAGAAAAGAAAATCAATGGCAGGGGTGATAATGTTCTCAAGTTGCATGATGCATGTGTTCTCAAGCCAGTTTCACAATTGACAATGACCTGGTTTATGCCCACTCCTTACATTAGCCTACTTTAAAAACAGAGCCTTCTAAAACCAGACAGGGCTCCTGTTCACCATTGACTTAGCCAACAATGAGAATTCTCACTAAAGCCTGTTAAATGCATGTTCTAGTAAGGAAACTAAAGCCTTTGAATAACACAACCAACCATCTGGCTCTCACTGGTGTCACGACCCTGCCAAGCTAGCCTACTTGGTGAGCTCCAGACCCGTTCAAGACCTTGTCTCAAAGAGAATGGACAGCACCTGAGGAATGACACTTAAGGTTCTCCTCTGGCTTTCAGACCCCTAAGCTCACACCTACGCATACATGCACACTCACACACATATATGAACATGTACACACACACTCATACACTAAGCCATTGGAAGAAGGTATCTATCTAGATTAGCAACCACTGAGGCCCTACAAAAGCCCACAAAGGAACCTCTTGGCTCCTGATCTCACAGTAGTTCCCATCACTTGAGTCCAAAACTCTTGTTGAGTTGGGAGGAGCAACCAGGCAGGAGTTAGCCTTATCTAACCTCATTGCTGCCATTGCTCTTCTAATGGGATGGTCTCAGGACAATAAATCTCATCTTTCCTCTTTGAAAACCATAGATAAATAACACCTAAGTGGATTGAAAAGATTGCATAAAACTAGATCAAAGCTATAATACCATCAGCAATGAAGATATTAGCTGGCATGACAGCCATCATTTCCATCACTATGATCATCTCGTGCATCTATAACTAAAATGATGCCTATGCTTTGAGGCATTTCTAAGATTGAAAGCTCTTTGTTGGTGAAGGAACTTTTGCTGCACCAGGGACCCAATAGAGCAATAGTAAGTCCTACTTCCTTCCCATCTACTTTCTTCTATGAGATTTCTCTCTTCCTACATTACTGGAGGTTCCAGGAGCATCATTGCTCTTTGGTAAAGCTGATTGCTGCCATCAGGAGTACTCAAAAGTCCCCAGCAGGTGGGTGTTCTCTGATTGAAGCTAGGTAGTGTGTCACAGGGAGAGAAAGGAAGAAAGAGCTGTGCTCCTGGGTGGATCACCATACCTGAGTCCTCAGAGGCTGCCATTCTGAGGCTTTTTGTAGTTTCTGCCTGTTTCTACAGTTTCCCTCATCATCCCTAAGGGAATATGTGTCTGCATAAATCAGTCCATACAACGTAATTAGCTACTTATGATACAGAGGATATTTGTGATCCTAAATCCAAACAGAAGACAAATTCTGTTGATTTCTAGCAGCGCACAGTGATAATTGATGCTGAGCTAGGTGATGAGGCTCCAAGGGACTGTCATTAAAATAATGTACAGTGGAGAAATTTACAAATCCCTGGTTCATAGACTTGGAATCAATCATTGATTCTTCAACGACTCACCAAACCATGATAGAATTAGAAAAACAATGTGATATGCTTTTGTCATAAAAACTTAATTGATCTAGCATTCTTCAACAAATATCTTTATAAGACCCACCACTAGGTATTAGGAACACAGTGAGAAGCATACCATGAAAAGACCTGCATGACCTTTCATTCTACTCCTACAGTTTTTTGTTTAGAAATTTTCTGTCATCATTAATGAAGTGATGGGGCTGATAGATAATATTTGCTAATGTTATTATTCAGAAAAACAAAAAGTAGCCAATGCCATTTTGCTCCTTCCCTTTGTGTAAGAAGTTTTCTTCTCAAATCCAAAATTGAAAAAAAAGGAACTGGAAAACCTCTTTTTTGCGGTAGACATTGACAGCGTACAGATTGTCTATGGCTCTGCCTGTGATCACATCCTGCATGTGAGCTCTGACACCTAATTGCTGAGACTCTTGTCTTGTTAGGTGCTCACTAAAGGATTCTTATAGTTAATACACATAGACAATAACCAGGAATGCGGTGTGGGATGCAGGATACACTATGACAATCTGTGATAAACATGGGTGGTTCATCTTTTATGAGAGTACTACTGTAGGGGTTTTACACAAGATTCCCAACACTGCTCAGGAGGCAGCATGATCCGGAGGAGAGCAGGTAGTCTCTGGAGGTTGACCTTAGTTTTTCTTCTGCAGCTGTTAGTTACTAGCTGTGTTAATAGCAGAGAATATAATCCCTTCTGAACCTGAGCCTTATTTTTTTTAACCTGCAAAATGAGACGAGTACAGCATTTTCATAGGATGATTGAGGACTAGATTAGAAATTTATCAACTCTTCCAAATAAAAACTTTCATTTTAAGATGGCACGTATATGTCTAAACATATCATTTCTATTGATAATGTGTTGGTCACATAGGTCTTGGTTAATTCCTGTTACATGTTATGTGTGTAGTACTTGCTCTATATAAAACCTGGAGCACAATGTAATTTCTTGTTCTTTTAACACTATGGCAAATCATACCTTCTGCCCCTAAAACAATGACGCTGTTAGTCTGAGAAATGGTGATTACAACCCTTTTCAGAGGCACAACCACCCACCTATGAGAACTCCACCTATGTGGAGGTACAAATTCTAGAATAAATATTATTTTATTCCAGTTTTAAATATGCTATTAGTACTCTAATTGAATTTGGAATCACTAAAGATTTTCAGCCTTTATTTATGCTTCTTGTGTCAGGTCATTGATTTTTAACTCCTCATCCATCTTATAGAACTCTCCTTCCCCATCTTCCTTCAATGGACCTCATGGCCCTTTATTCAGATTCTTTCTTTAATTACTGTCCACCCTGGGCGTCATCAATCCTTCTTGAAAACCTGGCACAGGGTCATTTCAAGCTCTACCAGTGTCACCCCACCTCCTCACTGTCATACCTCTTTGATTGGGAAGAAGGGGAAATCTCTAGCTAGTTATAAAACAAGGCACGGCTCTGGCCTCTAGAATTTTACCTCTACATAGGCAGAGTTCTCTAGGTTGCACCTCTGAACAGGGTTTTAATCACCTGGGCGCAAGTGCTGGGCACTGAAAGCTTTAAGAGTACTGCAGACATGGTAGATTAGACACATTTAACAAATAGAAAGTTTTCATTGTGTCATAAAAAGCCTTATTGATCTTGTCCAGGCATTGACTCCAGGGCCTTTTAACAAGCCACTATGTCTAGACTTCCAGGCTAGAGCCCACAGTGAGAACAAAGGACAAACTGGGTTGCAGGCTGCCCTCTCTCCTCTGCTAAGGGAAGGCTGAGGAAGTGCCTGCCAATTCTGGTTTTTCAGTGGAGCTTTTCCTAAAGAACCACCATTGGTTTGATTCTGCCCTGGGGAAATGAAAAGGTGATGTTCTTGAGAACATACATGTCTGATGCCAGCTTGTTTGACTTCCACAATTCATTATGGAAGTATCACATGGTAGCGAGTATGGTGTCTGAGCGATTTCACCTCTTCCATCAGCATCTCTGCCCTTTGCCCTGAAGGAAGACAGGTCGAGCTCTTTGATATTGAGACACTGAACAGTGTAGAAGTGGGGAAGGCAGCAAAGGACATACTGTGCATAGGGTGGGGGAGAGTGGCTTTATAATCAATGTGATCAGAGCAACCACATTTCAGTTTAGTTCGGCATGACTTAATTTAACCCATTCAGGGTTACATCATAGATTTCGAAAAATCTTTTGAAAATGACTGCTCTTTATAGTATAGGGCTGATGAATTGACATTTATAAAGCAACCAAATAATAATTATTCAAGAGCTTTGGGATGGTTGGGTATTTTATCAGAAACATATAACTTTGAAGATATATTCAAATCATAAAAAGTATAGCCTCTCTATGTAAGTTATGACCAGCATTAGTTTTGCCATTACTTGCATCAAATAAACTTTAATGTTTTACCATTGTCTGTTTTCCATTTTTTATAAAGATATAGTCTTGCTGGAAATGGTGATGCATGCCTGTAATTTCAATATTCATGAGGCTGAGGCTGGGGGATTTGGGGTTCAAGGCCAGTCTGGGCTGTATAGTAATTGATCCAGGTTCAAAAGGCAGACTTAGTCACATTTAAAAATCCCCATGGCTCCAATTTTTCCCATCCTCAGAAGTAACTGCTTAACACTGATGGACATATTTCCTAAATATTTTCTAGTATTATTGCATATAAAGAAATAATACTTGATTGTTGGTCACTAAAGGTGTTATATAATTAAATGCATATATGTAAGCTTGATTTGTCAGCTACATATAGTTCATATTCATTATTCTCTATGTATCATGACTTGCATGAAGAAAGTAACAGGTAAACTGTAAGTATAGGAATGCCTTAGAATTTCCTGTCGGTCATGCAAATGAAGCTTGATGATGACATCCACATCCTCTTTTTTCTGTTATCATCAGAACCTCTTAGCTCTTGAAATATTTCCATAAAGTTTCTCCTAACACCTACTTTTCTCTGGATACTAAAGGCAGAGCGTTTCACTAATAAGATAATTGAATTAGACTTCCTGAGGTGGGGGTTAACAAGGCTTCTTTTAGGCTATGGAGATGTGACATTTGTGGAGGGATCTTTACTTGTTTTCATCAAAGATTAGAGATTTGATAGAAATATTTTTGCGTTGAAGATATAGAACATACTTACCTTGCAAGCATGAGAACCTGAGTTTGATCCCAAGAATAAACCTTAAAAGAATCCAGGCATGTGGTACACACCGGTAATCCCAGCACTGGGGAAGCCATGACAGATGTAATCCTGGAGCTTGCTGGGCAGCTGTCTAGCCAACTTGGTGATTTCTAGGCCACTGAGGAACACTGCCTCAAAAAGAAAACAAAACAAAACCGGGTGTGGTGGTGCACACTTTAATCCCAGCACTTGGGAGGCAGAGGTAGGAGGATCACTTTGAGTTCAAGGCCACCCTGAGACTACAGAGTGAATTCCAGGTCAGCCTGGACTAGAACTCCAAACAACAACAACAACAACAACAACAACAACTGGTAGACAGCTCATGAGTACCACCCCCAGAGGTTGTACACACACACACACACATACACACACACACACACACACACACACACACACACACAGGCACATGCACCCGCCAACACACGTGCCCACATTCATCCATGAACCGACTATACATACATGTGTTGCATGAACTTCTACAAAAAAGAAATCAATGTTTTCAAAGTTGCTGTGGTTAAAATGTATAATGATATTTTCTACATATTTGAATATCTGCAATTTTACAAGTCCTGTGACGCTTTCAGGGGTTCCTTTTTTCTCAGGCGTGTGCATGTAGTTTTGGTAGCAATTAGGACCTATGCGTGCTATTCCTCTACTGCCTGCTCTCGGTTCCCTGTAGAGACTTCTCACTTCTTCTGACTATATTTTTATTACAATCATAATCCTTCATCCTTTTCTTTCTAGCTCTGTGTAATCAGTAATTTTTTTTTGTCTTCATCAATTATCGGCATGTAATATTGGCTCCTAATGTGATACCCCTTTGATAAAAAAGCAGGTTGAACAAAACCATCAACCTGCAGATTATTATCATTATTATCATTATTATCATTATTATTATTATCTTGGTCTAGGCCAAGGGTGAGAGAGTATACAGGTCTGTGAATGTATAAATTTTCTGTAGATTTTTTTTACTAAAAAAGTTTAAATAATCCAAAAACTTGTCAATAAGAAGGTAACTCTGGTTAGATTATTTCACCATTTATATCATTCATATACTTGTTATAACTTAGAAAAAGGTATCTTTGTAAATACCATGACCTGGGGTAGAGCTTTAAAATTAATGATGTCTTTACTTGCTATAAACTTCCAGACTTACTCATTATCTTGGCTTGTGGAAGCAATCCAAAAGGCCAATTTGGCATTCTTAATTTTTCCAATGATCTTATTTTGGTTCCTGTTTTAATGTTTGTTGGGCTCTGAGTTAAGAACCCTAATATTCCAAGCACAAAGCCCTGGAACTCTAAGGCTCCTAATGTCAGTTCTGTTGCTATATTGCTATCAGTCATGTTCACTTCAGGAAAGAATGTGGCTTTGGCTTCCTAGTAAGTTTCCTCTGAATTAGCTAGACCCACTGACTCATCAACATGCAGAAAAGCTGCTTATTGTGTGGAGTACTAGAAAGAGGGAGCTCACAAGCCTGTAGAGAAAACAGACGAGAGAGAGAGAGAGAGAGAGAGAGAGAGAGAGAGAGGAGAGAGAGAGAGAGAGAGAGAGAGGATGGTCATCTTGGAACAGTGACCACACAACTAAGAAATGTTGGTTTGTGTGTTGGACCATCTGTTAGGAAGCAGATGAATCAATTCCCCTCACTGGAGACATGAAGGAGTGAAGGAGAGGTGGTTAGCATGTTATTGTCAAACCATTTGCTCTAGGGCATGGGGAGGTAATGTTCTCATGGAGTCACAGGGTAGAGAAACAAGATTCCTCTCTCCAAGATAAAGTCTACTATTTGTGTTTAATGCTTATTTGATTGACCCACAATTAGAATGAGAAATGGATAGTGAAAAAACATAATTACAGTTTTACTCATATGGATCTGGTGGTGAAGAGAAAATCAGATGAACAGCATATTACATAAATTATCCTAAGAGGGCAGGCAGGCAGGGACATGCAACATGATTTGCTGCAGTTGTTTTCGTCCCAAGATCCAACCTTTCTTGGAAATGTCTCATGTTCCCAAAGCCCTCTTCACCTTTCTTCCCTCCCCCCCCCCACTTTTCTTTTTCTGAGGTAGGGTTTTGCTTTAGTCCAGGCTGACCTGGAATTCACTCAGTAGTTCCAGCAGCCTCGAACTCATGGAAATCTGAGTGGTGGGCAATCTGGGTGCTGGAGTTAAAGGCATGTACCACCACCACACCTGGCTCTTCTTCATCTTTTTAACAATATCACCCCACTGAATCCTGGATACAAGTACAATTGTGCTACCTATAAGTACGACTTCTTCTCTGCTGGCTCCCCATTCCCAGGGCTGGAGGGTTATGGCCACCCTCTGAATCTTGAACGCTGTACACCTGCTCACTGTTGTAGCCACAGTGAATTTCTCACCATCCGCCTGGGTTTTCCTAATGGCCATATCAGTCAATATGCTGTTTCTTCTAGCAATTCATTTCTGCCTTTGTAGGGGAACCTTTATTATAAATACAGCCTCCTAGAAGAAACCCAGGGCCATTACCTCTTTTCTGTGTAGCTATATCGCCTTAAAAATGCTCACTTGTCTGAGTGTGATTACTTGTTTATACCTGTATCCTCAACAACAACACACCTGGCATGTCTGTGGTAAGGCACTGAGCCAAGAATTTTGTATATTCATTATTTTATGATTTTATTTGTTACTTTTGTGTGATTGTGACCAAAATACTTGACAAAGATAACTTAAGGGAAGAAATATTTATTTTGGCTCATGGTTTCAGAAGGTTTAAGTTCTATCATGGCAAAGAAGGCATTGTGGGGCAGCGACTGGAGGATGCAGAAAGTGTGCAGCAGGGACCAGGGCTGGGTACCACCTTCAAAGACCTGACCCCTGGGCCAGCTAGGTCCCACCTCCTCAGGATTGCACAATTTCTTAAAATTGTACTGTTACCTGAGGAACGAACACTCAAAACCCAAGTCCATTTGGAACATTTCAGATTCAAACAAACAAACAACAAAAGCATGACTCATAGAAACTAGAAAATACATACTCTGGTTATTCTCATTTGGTAGATGAGGAAACAGAGGGCTAGAGAAATTAAGGAAAAGTGAAATTTCAATAAGTTTTAGAGCTGGTTGTCAGATCCAGGTGTTTGAATTTTAAAAAAGTCTTTTATATATCCATGCATTAAGTCTACAATCCAACTATACAGGGTATCCCAATAATGTGATCACATCAGGACTTGACACTCAATAGGCATCCAAAATTATTTAGCCTTATGATTTTTCCTTCTTTTGTGAAATGTAATTTAATTATTCGTGCTCTCATGCGACTTCAGTGCATTTGACATAGGGTACATCACCTGTGCACAGTGAGTACCTGTGACTCTTTATTCCTTCAATGAATGAACAGATATTTAACCTTATTGGATTGCCATTGAGAGCAATGCCGGGCATCAGAATGCCATTAGCTTTCTAGTGATTTCAGTGAAGCATGCTTTTCCAGGCCATTCTTTTGTGGACTGAGGCAGCTTCCCTCACCAGGATGCTGGCTGTTTATTTTCCAAGTGACAACTTGATTTACTATTTTCTTTCTCACCATTTCAAGAAGCATCTGCAGGCTAGTGAGTGACACAGGCAGTGTGGAAAAGTCCATTTATTTCTCTGCTGCATCTTTCTACAAAGCATCGGAGGATAAGGGTTAGAAGTGGCCTCCGGAGGTCAGATTTCCTATGTATTTTCTTTTATAGTGTATCTTTCTCATAGTGACACAAATCCTGCCTGCTGGTACCTCTGCTTTTAAAATACCTTTGTGATGAGATGTGGCAAGTGAAGGATTCTGTCATTTGTCCTTGGAGGATGGCTCTGTAATGTGATCTGCTCTAAGGTTTTGTTGTTGTTGTTGTTGTTGTTGTTGCTGTTATTGTTTTTTGAGTTAGAGTCTCACTCTAGCCCAGACTGACCTGGAATTCACTATGTGAGCTCAGGCTGGCCTCCAATTCACAGCGATCCTCCTACCTCTGCCTCTCGATGTCCCAAGGCTTTGCGTGCAATGGAAATGGAGCACAGAGCTTCACTTGCACAGACACTATGCTATCTTTTTTTGTCTTCTTTACTCCATTAGAAGGAGTTTTTCACCAAATTCTAGTGGGATATGTGATCAAGGAACATACAATAGAAATCAATCTAGTAAAGAATTTTTCCTTTCCCCTCCTCCTTGCAAATATGGCTGTCACGTAGGTGAACAGACAATTTGAGGAATCTGCCCACACTTCCAAAAACAGCTCTAGAGTTAGGCGGCCTGATTTTTCATGTTGGATTCTTAGGAGGTTGCATGGAACGTTTATATGGTCTCTTGATTTACCTGTTTCAACACAAGGCACCTTCCTGACTTCTAGCATTGAGCAGATGAAAGCACTGCCCTGACCCTGACCTCCTTCTTCTTCCAGGAATAGGTAGAGCATTGCCAAAGTATAGTCTTACTGTCTATCTGCAATTGTGTCCTCTCTGTCTTGGAATCATTGCATCTCTTGCCATCCTTGGGGAACAGTGGCTAGAAAAACTATTTATTCTGGGAATTCAGTGCTGGGGAGGCTATCACTTCCCAAAGCAAGGGTAGTGTGTAGGAGGCCTGCCATAGCCTCTGCTGTTCATGGATTAGAGGAAATGAGTCCACAGAGCAGCCTGAGGCCCACAGGCCAGCCCTTTGTCTGATAAGGAGGGCAGCAACAGCCCATGTGGTGTTTTGTGCCTCATTAGTTCTGGGTGGGCCTGGCCAGGATAGGCAGCCAGGGTTATCTTTGCATCAGTGCCTACTCAAGTACTGCACAGCTGAATGAGGCCAATTTGAAGGACAAAGGCTGGCATGATGAGTGCAGTTGTATCTCAGGGGCTCATTATGAGGAAGCTGGCTCCCCTCCCTCTCTGGAGCACAGCAGGTGTTCTGCTCTGGGGCTTCAGCTCAGCCACTCCAGAGGGGTCTGCATTTTAATAGGCTTTTCCAAGTGTCTGACTTGTTTTTCCACCAGAAAAAATCACAGCTTTCTTCCCTTCTTCTCTGTTTGGGTTCCTCCAGACGGTGTGATCCTTTCCTTGCTCGTCATTGTCACTGGACTCATCTTTTTTTTTAAATATATATTTATTGTCCATAATGAGTTACATTATTTAGTGGGCAAACAATGCGTTGTCATCCCGAATTTCCCAATTCCCCCCTCCCCATCCCTGATCAATTGGATATCCTCCTCCGTGGGCTGTCTGTATTAGTCCTTGTGGCAAGGGATCCTGTATATCTTAGTACTCATCCCAGTCTTCCTGGCCCAAGTGTGTTGTTACTGAAGGGTGCCATGCCTCTGGACAGTCTCCCCCACCATGGCTCTCACAATCTTTCCGCCCCCTATTCCGCTCAGTTCCCTGAGTCGTGGTGGGTGAGTAATAAGGCTGCTTTAATGTTGCGAGCTTAGGGGTCATTGTGTCAAAAATCCTTGGTTTCTGTCTCAATGGCCTATCCTGTGTTGATTGAATGACTGTGGTTATAGGTCCCTTGTTCATCTGTCATTGTCTGCTGGGTTCCCTATGGATCCTCCCCAATATGACTGTGGTGGCTCCTTTCTTGCCAGGATCTCAGCCATTGGCCTAAGGTTGGGCATCTTTTGACAGGTTGGACTTTGTGCTGATTCAGTCTTCTCCCGTAGTGAGTGCTTCATTCACATCTGTCCCAAGAATTTGAGTTCCTGGCATAGTGGAAGTGTGGTTGTGTAGCAAAAGAAATGAAACAGAGAATCAGAGTACTATGAAATTTAGAAGTGTCACTCCCTGGTGTCTTGGTTAACCTCCCGTAACTCCATGGTCTCTGCTTCTTCACCTTGGGGTCAGTGCAGCAAACTGATCTCCCTGAGTGCAGAGAGAAGCAAAGAATGGTGACGATAACATTTGGAAATACATGAAAGCTGTTTCCCCAAATGCTCCTAGGGCCCTTCTGTCATTAGCCTCTGACTTTTTAACTTTGTTCTGCCTGGGTTGCCAGGTCTTAAGTGTTCAAACTTCCGTTTCTTCCCAGAGTTTTGGGCTTCAGTATCTTTGCCTCTTATTCTTTTGTCTTTTTTTTCTGTTAGGAGCTCTTACTTTCTTCCATTTCTGCCCAGTGAAATGCAAACCTCTCTCTAGGAATTATAAAGACACCAGGCTGAGCCATTCCCACCCAGTCCCTGGGAAAGGAGTTCAAATGTGTTTTAAACAATTATGCAATCTTTTGAAAATACAAATTGGTCATCTTTCATTTCTCTCAGTAAAATGATTCTATGGCCCCTTATAAACTTTAGAATGTTCAAATTCCTTTATCTCGAGACAGAGTTCGGAACTGTAAGACACCAAGCCACTAGGAATTGCAAACCCACATTTAGTGGTTGTACAATTAAGAAAATATTGCATTGGATATTTTAATCTATTTTTCAATTTCATAGAGAAAGAGTTATTATTATATAAATCACTATTTGGCTGTTTTTTATTTATTGGGGAAGAATGGAGAACGGAATTGTTGAAATGCTTGTTAATGATGCGTCTATACCAGTACTTTGCTTAGCAAGCCATTTGAAAGGCTAGTTCTTCACATTTCTTATGCAAACTGATTTAAAATCTCCAGTCGCACACATCTCCCTTGTATCTAGTGTTTAATCAACTGAACGTTTACAAATAATGGGTATGTGATTTGTGGTCATACAGAGTTGAACTCTGCTTCTTATGCAGCGACAATAACATTTTTATTGTAACTCTTAGGCAATAGGTTGTAAGCTTTGGGGTGATACAATTTAAATGGATCTGAACAGTCTATTAGCTCTGTCAGTGCTTGCTTTCTCACCAAGCCATGGGGCTGTGCTAAGCTACTGTGTACTGTATTGCATAATCCCTTGCATTCATTTTCTCTGCCCATCTAGCTTGAACACATACAAGGTGACTTCAGTGTCTCCTGAAACTCCTTCTCGGTGTAAGCCCCAAGTGGAGAAAACTAATTTGGCACACTGCTGCCTTCTTCTAAGGGAGGGTTGGCAGAATAGAATGGGCTCCGAAATGTGTTTTGTCATTATCTCGTTTTCCCCTTTTGGGTTGTGTTCACTGTGGTAGGATGGTTTTCAGGGTGATGAGGAAGTGTACCAGTGTGGCTACTAGAAGGAAATGAAGATAGGTTGGGGTCTTAGGAGAAAAATAATGTCAGTTGTGAAGGTATAGAAAAGAATAAATTTTCAAAAAGTCACGTTTCTGTCTCCATCCTAGCCCTTGGTTTGTTCAGAGAGATTGGGACATGCCTCTCCTTCCACAACAGTCAGGAAAGAAAGTATCCCATGAATTAAAAATGAAAGAAGTTTGCTTATCTAGAATATGATTAGTAACAGACCTTTGGGCTGTCTATTGTTTTTAATGGACAGTTGCTGGAGGAGATATCTTGGCATCAGGGTGATGCTGGTATTGGTCTCCTCCTCTGGCCCAGGGGAGAAGTAATTTAAGCTAATCTATAATTGAACTGAGAGATTGGGAAGGCTATGAACTGTTGAAGTAGTTTTCATTAGACATGGGCAAAGGAAGACACTTGGCTACATAAAACCTTCCTTGGTATATTTGCATGGAGATTAGCATAAACGTGGATGTGATTTGCATAGACTTTTTTCTTTTTAATACTAGTTTTATATCTTATTTATTGTGATGATCTCTTCTCTGTGCTGACGTCATTCCCCCATGATTTTCCACATAAAATGAGTTATTTTAAACACACCCAGATTCCATAGAGGAAGGGAAACTTTTCTTATAGTGAAGGCATGTGATTTACCTTAGGGACAGCAATTCAGGTTCAATCTAACTAAGCTTTGGGGTTGTTTGTAAATCCAAACTCCATGGAATCATTCTGGGCTTTGGAAATGTAGACTGGAAGCATGTAGAATATTCTGAGTGATGGTCACAGGGAAAGGTAGAGTCCAGAGCTCCCTCAAGTCCTGCTTACCACAAACTGTGCCATCCCGGGCATTTCTCTGTTCCTAGTCATCAGTTTCTTCCTTAATAAAAAAAAAAAAGCAGTAAATTTAACCATCCCCAAATTCTCTTATGGCTCTAAAATGTATTATTCTGACAGAGTCCTTTCTCTAATTACATGAAAAATATTGAGCATATTAAATACCATCCTGGTGCTTGCTGTTTTGTGTCAAGGCATCCCCCTCTGAAGATTTCTCCATGATAAATGTAAGCTCTGTACGGCTCTTCTTGCTCATTTATCCTTGCTCAGTGGACATGTAGGGTATAACTGAGACGATCATAGAAGATACCCACGACTGTCGCATGTGTGGTACCAAATGGCCACATAGCAGTTTTCTCTGTGTATATCCATGTCTTCAGACAAAAGAGCTTAGTTGTGAGGGGCTGGGGACTGACAACTCATGTGGGGGAAGTCCAGGCCACACAGGATGAAAAGGTAGTAGCAAGGGCTTGAGGGTCTCAGGAAGTGGAGAAGCCACTTCTTTAAACCTTTCTAGTGTTTAATTCAGGTAGGTGGGGAAAGATCTGATTTGTTAATAAATCTGGAAGATGCATTTCAAAGCTGGCTGGGGTTGTAGCACTTTGACTTTGGACAGCAGGGGGTGTTGGAGATCAGTCTTGGACAGACTGGAATTCTAGTCCTGCTGGAAGTTTTGGCTTGTGGATAGCATGTGGAGTGGCACCTCTTAGTTCCCTCTGGGCCTCAGTCCCTGACTGTAAACTGCTGGCTTTCTCTTATTCTGTCTCAATACTGTAGTTAACTTAACCATCTGTAGGGTATGATTGCCTCTCTGAACAATAAAAGTGACTTCCCTACCTCATGTGCTTACCTCACAGTAAACAAAATGTGCATTTTATTTTACTTAAGTAATTTATAAGGGCTATGTGGCTTAATAAAGATCTGATCTGGAGTGAACTTGGCTTTGGTTCATAAAGCTGAAATATAGTTGTGAAATATAGAAGTCCCTTATCCTCACTTTATAGAAGCCCCCACCCTATTTCCAGGGAAATTGAATATCTAGATTTCTGTTATTGCCAATTTGCTCTCACTAATGAGGTGTTTTAAGATAGCTTCTGACCATACCTTAAATGAAGTAGTTCACTCTGAGGCTGCCTCACAAAGAAGATAAATGAAAGTCCAAGTGTTGTGTGGTGACAGTGTGAATCAAATCAACTAACAAATTATTCAATTAGCTATGTCCTATTTTCTTAAGCTGACAAATATGTCTTTGTAACTATAAATCCACGATCAAGGTTAGAATTTTGAGACTCAGGGAAATAATGTTACAAGCAAAATAGGAAACCTCCTGGTCATTATCTCGGGACTTGCCTGGGTCCTCTTTCCTCCTTTGGCTCTGTCCTATATCACAAGGTGCCTATTCATGTAGGAATCAATTCATCTAGATTCCTCCACCAACACAGATAGCTCTGTCCACACTCTTCCAATAGTTCCTAACGGCTCCCCTCACACTTTGAGATATGGACACTGGCACCATAGTTTGCAATCACAATGATGGGTCTAGAGAAGATGTGACACAAGAGGCTTGCACACTTTGAATAGGGAATTGCAGGGTCTCACTGTCTGGAAAATGGTCTTGAATTAATATATAAGCTCTGCTAGCAACCCATCTTGGCCATGTGAATCCATATTTTGGCGACAGGGCTATGACATGGGACAGTTATAATCAGGAAGGACCATTCTCAATAAAGACAAACTGCCAGCTGCGAGTAGAAGGTGCTTTTGTTTGAGTCTAAAAGCGGTTTTGTTGGCTTGCTGAGGTTTATTACCAAATTTTATCCTGTTCCCTTTCTGATCCTGCTTAATCACCTTCTCAAATCATACCTCCTACTTAACAACCGAGCCACATTCCACAGGATCCGTCATTACCATAGAAACCAAAGTTAGCTGGGTTACTGATGGATGAACATTAAAGCAAATCTCTCAGGGTGTTTGACTTTTAGCTATTGGTAAATAAATGGTCCCAAGAGCTAAAGTGTCCTTTGTCAGAATTATCCATTTTGAAGCAGCTCTTATATTTTAAAAAGTCCTCACTTGTGGCAAAGGTAATGTGAGCCTCACTTGACTGTGTTACATGGAATTTCTCCCCAGGTTTTTCTTGGAGAATATTTGAAGGGATGACAGCCTCTACCTTTCTGTGGACCTCTGGTTTCTCTACATCCTTCTGTTCTGCTGGTTTCCATGGTGGTTAAATAGGAGCTGTCTAGATTGGACTTTGGCCAGCCAAGTGTTGACCACTTTCTGCTTTTCTTTACTTAACAGCTCGAGAGGAGAACGTGGCCACTTTCCGAGGCTCAGAGTACCTGTGCTACGACCTGTCTCAGAACCCAATCCAGAGCAGCAGCGATGAAATCACCCTCTCCTTTAAGACCTGGCAGCGCAACGGACTCATCCTGCACACGGGCAAGTCGGCCGACTATGTCAACCTAGCCTTGAAGGATGGCGCGGTCTCCTTGGTCATTAACCTGGGCTCCGGGGCCTTTGAGGCCATCGTGGAGCCAGTGAATGGAAAATTCAACGACAACGCCTGGCATGATGTCAAAGTGACACGCAACCTCCGGCAGGTAATGGCTGAGGGGAGAGGGAGCCTGGAAGGCTCAGTCTGGGTAGATTTCTCTATGAGGCAGGTGACTGGCGAGATGGAGAGGGGGAGGGATATGGATATGTAAAAAACTAACTTTTCTATGTCTTTGCAATTTCACAAGAAAAATGATTAAACTGTGTTTCTCCTCATATTTCAATTCTCCATTTGTGCTTGTTATTTAAAGAAAATACACAGTTGTAGAGATAATAAAAGTGATAAGTGCTTTCATCCCTTTTATTCTTTTATCATTTTCTTAATTACATTTGAATCTTATCATGTTATTGTTAAATTCAATTAGGGACAGCATTTTGTTTCGGCAGCTTGATGGATTTTTTTTTCCATTCTTTGAGTATACGTTTTTCTTTTTAATTAATTTAGCCATGGCCATGATGTCATAATTTTAATCCCTTCTGAAAAGAAAAAAAATCGTCCTTTTTTTTCCCCTTTTAATTTAGCATCCCTCCCCACCCCTATTTTGTTATTATTATTATTTTTTATTTCTTTCCCCTGTTGTGATGTTAACCTTTAGCCTTGGAAGTAATTAGCTGAGATCTTTCTGAATTCCTGTTTCTCTGTTCCCTGATGCGGTGGTCTTACCTCCTTGCCCTTGTCTCTGCCTCCGAGACTCTTCAGTTGCCTGGGAGGCCTGGGAAGTGGAAGGACCCAAATAAAATGTCAACTTTGGAGCAGCTTTCCTGACTCTGTGCGAGCTTGAGACCTCCCATCGCTTGCTGATTCTAAACAGGCAACTCCGCCAGGTGACATGCACTTCCAGAAGCCTGAGCAAAGCCGAGTTGTTTTTCATTTCAGAACTAATAATAATGATAATAGCAATATAAACCTTATCAGCACACATCAGTAAAAGAAAAGCACTTCTTAACAAAAGCCAAGGTCTGTGCTGAAATTGCCTTTTTCATGTTGCTGTTTTCACGTCTATTTTTTTTTTCAACTTGTGAATTTGTCACGCAACCCAGTTGGATGGCATTCATCCTTTATTAATCAGAAAACAGTATGCAAATTTGCAGAAAGTGCTGATCAAATTTTGTTCCGCAACATGATTGATTTAATGCCTTCTCCTGTAAACATGAAAGCATAAGACATGACAGGTGTTTGCATATGTTTCCTGCTTGATCAAAGTAGGACTCCCAAGAAATGATAACCAAAAGGAGCAGACTGACACACACTGGAAGCGCACCACAGTCCAGACGTTCATTTCCACACTTAAGAATGTCAAGGAAGTTACCTGGTTGGAAGATTCTCTTCTATCTGTGCTGAAGTTGCTCAGGAATACAAGACCTCGAGTTTTCAACCTTTTTTTTTTTTTTTTACACACATGGGAATTTGACATTGTTTGAGTCATTGTTCTGGATTTTCAAAATATATTCAAAACCAAAGAACCCTAATGCTAGTGTTATCTTTTATCACTCCCATATGCAGCTAGTCATAGAGCCCAAATCAGATTTCTCTTTCCTGATCTAGAAGGTCTTAACTATGGAGACTCGATCAAAAAGTGAAATATGACCTTTTGTCAGTTTTGATTGACAGGTCCAAAGCAAGACTTACTAGGCTTTTAGTAAGTAGAGAGGGGACTTTTGATATACTGGTGAATAATACCAGGTGATATATTTCACCAATTTGTTTCTCTTGTTTCTAGGCCCTATACTTTCTATATATTCCAGAATGTCTCCAAATTGTCTGTGAAAAGCTAACTTTTGTTTCTACTCAAAATACTTTTCAGGTCCCCATTAAGTCCTTTAAACTAGAGAGGATAAGCGAACTGCAATTAATACTGATCATACAATCCTGGTCAGGAGCACTTCTTCGAGGAAAACCACTCTGAAGGTTTCCTGTTTTGTACCAAGTTCAAAGGTCCAGCTCCTCTCTGTGCCCTTTCAAAACACTTATCCATACTCCATCCATCACAGTTTCCATTTGCAAACTGCTGATTACAAGCTCACCAGCCATGTGTGATGGCTAAATATGCAAAGCGCCTTCTGTTCCAGAAGGATTATGAGCTCATCCATGGTCCCAGTGCTAGATTCTTTGTGATGTGTAAATGCTTTAAAGGCTCAGGTCCCAGAGGTGCCTGCTTCTGCCTGCTGTAGGGATGCAGTGAGCCATAGCTCTCTGCTCTAGACAGGACCTCAGAGTTCCAGAGCCTGGGGGTATTTCTTATCAGAGAAATAACTGATCTCATGTGAAAATGCACCCCTACTGTTGGACCACAATGAAATTCTCACTGAATTTTGCATCCAAATTCAATTTGTTGAAAAAGAGAGAAATCTCTGATATCTGATAAATCCTTTCAATATTGAATGATCTCAGATTACTGTTTTATTCATTAACATTTATAGGGTTTTTCTGAGTTTCATAGAAAACATTTGAAGGAGTGGGACGCCCTTTGTATTTCAAATAAACTGTAAATATCTTCATAAATATTTGATAACAAACTGATGGCAGCCCATCCACTTCTTTTGGGCAAGATCCAATGGCTTCTGTAGCAAATTTCATCTGAGAAAAATTTTATCTGTATTTTCCTGGAATATTCTTTACAGAGTAGAATGGAACTCTCCTCATTGCTTCTTTCCTAGCCATCAACTTGTGGTTCTGTCTTTAAATCAACTCAAAACCAAGTCAGGTACTTGACTGGGAATTCAGATGGAAAGAAGGAATGTGGACAGTCTGCATTTGTTCCAAATTATATCTGGTACCGAGGTGTGCCTGAGTGTGTGTGTGCGCGTATGTGCTCACATGTGAGCATGTACATGCACAGTAGAAAGGCTTGCCCTTGACCTTGCCAGAGTCCAAGGTCAAATCCATCATGTTAGTTGCATTAACCTCAGGGTGCCACATTTGTTAAAGTTTGGATGGAAAATAGGGTTTCAGGTCTTCTAACCTTCTAGATTCCCAGCTCATGGAATGTTATCAATTTTGCATTTATTCAGTAACAAGGTGGAGAATAATTAATTACAGGGAGGGCTTTTCTAATCATGTTGAGCCTGCCATTCTCCTTGCTGTCCATGCAAGAAATTACTTAAAAGCTTACAAATTATTACTCCAGAGAAATGGGGTAGGGAATCCCACCCTACCCATTCTGACAAAGTAAGCCAATTAATAACCTCATTGGTTAATAAAGAAGATTAACTTAAAAATATATTCTATTGACACAGATATTATAAAATATAACTAAAAGAAATCGAAAGATGTTCCCCTCTGGCTGCACAAATCCACAAAAATCAAGTGGCTCATGGAATTGAAATCACCTATGGCAGACTAAAATATTCTGAATATCGTAGCCTCCCATGCTAGGATTGTTCTGTAACAATTGAAATTCTTTCTAGGAGACTCTCATGGTGGTGCATCTATCTATATATTCAGATGTGAAAACCAAAACCTCCATATTGCTTATATTTAGTTATCAACTTATTGACATATGAAAAAGCATACCTTGAAGGTCTTTCCATTCAGAAGAGGGAAATGTGTGTATGTTAAAGGGCGGGAAAGGCAAGCAGGATTCACTCAGAAGAGCCCCCCGGGGAAGCAAGTATGATGCCAGTTCTGACCGGGGTGAAGTGTGCTGTGAGTGGTATCTGATAGAATGGGCAGTTACCGTGGCCAGTGGACCTTTCCTGGCCTTGACCCCAAGTGAGGTTTCCATAGAGTCCTGGTCTCATTGTCTTTCCCATGCTCTCTTTCTGTGTTGGGTGCCTTTTTTTTTTTTTTTGAAAAAAAAACTAACACAAGATCATTCATGCGATGTGTCATTTTACTAACCGACTAATGTACTAACACCCTAACGACTCATCTTTGTTTTTTGTTTTTTGTTTTAATTAACAATCGTTCTGTTCACAATTTTTAATTTCCTTTCTTCCCCCTTCTCCGCAAAGCACTCAGGCATCGGACACGCTATGGTAAACAAACTACATTGTCTGGTAGATATCATTCTTATTGTCTCTTTTTTTGGGTTTGCCGTGTGTTACCTTCCTTCTCCTCCCCCAACCTCTTTTTAATCCTCTTTAGACTGTTTACTTCTACTTTCTCAATTTTTTTTGGGGGGGGCGAGGGTTAAATTAAATGCAAGGCTTTTTTTTTCTTTAAAAAAATGGAAGATATACCCATCCTGAAAATTATATTTTCTCAAGTCTGAGGGTGTGTGGTTGGATTTGCTTCCTTTTCTCCAGTTTCCTTTTCTTTTCTTTTTTTTCCTGAAAAATATTTTTAAGTAAGTTTCTCCACTTAGTTCAATTTTTGATTTGTTTGGCTTTCTTAATTTGTAACTTCCAAATTGCAATTTAGGGAACAACAGATTTTTTCAGCGAGGGCTTTCTTCTCTCCCAGTCTTCCTCCCCGTCTCTCTTTCTCTTCCTTTCTTTTTCTCCTCTTTAGCCCCTTTCTTTCTCTTTCCCTGTTGTGTGGCCACAGCTGATCTGGGGAGGGAAGCACTCCGCTTCCTCTGTTTTTCCTTTCCCTCCGTCTCCCGACCCCTCCATGGCCCAGGGAGCTCACCAGTGTGTCCCCCATACACTGCATGGCATGGTCCTGTCTCGTGAAATGCCATCCCCATCAGAGTCTGTCCCCTCACTTCCCTCCACGGTACTAACAATTTGCTGACATTAACCCACACTCTCTTCCCTTTTTTATTTTTGTTCCCCAATCCTCATTCTCCTCTCATCCTTCATATATTTTGGGGTTGGGTTTGGACTTTTTCTTTTCTTTTTTTCTTTGTTTTCTTAGTGAGGGAGGCGGCAGGCAGGGGAAGGTTTAGGTTTGAGTATTATTTTTTCCCCACGATCACCTTTCTCTTCAGTTTGTTCAATGCATGCAAGTGTGGTGTGGACTTCCATTCTTTTATTTCACCCTTTCCCATAGACCTAGTTTGGTTTTTTCTCTTTTGCCTTCTCCCTTGGCCCCAGATAATTTCTGCATGGGTGTGTCAGTGTATGGTGTGTGCATGCTTTCAGGCATCATCTTTTCTCCCTGACCTCTGCTCCCATCATGGATGTTGGGTGTATGGGTGCTATTTTTTTTCTATCTTCGGCATTATTATGATTTGAGTTATCATGCCTCATCATTCCTTTCTTTTTGTTGAAGTTGAATTTTGCTTTTGAGTCATTTCTTTGGTTGGTGGTGATGGCAGCTGAGGGAGGGAAAGGGTGGGCACCCTAGGGTGGTCCATGGCATGTATCATCCTTAACATATCAGAATAGAGACCCTTCTCCTTCCTTTCTTGGATGCATGTCTGTCAGTGTAGTATGAGCCATAAAAGAAACAAATTTTAAAAAAAAGAAAAGAAAAGAGATACAAACATCAACAACCAAAGACCAACCCCTAACAAACTCCATTGTTAAATGTCTCCGTTGCTGTTTTTCATCTCCACCATAAATAATAATCATAAGAAATAATCATTTTTTAGCAATGAACTGAGACAAGTGATATGGTCTGAGGATGGTTCCATTTTCTAGCCTGACTAAATAAAGTGTTCAATGAGTAGTCCTACGTGTTCAGCTTGTCAATTCCCAGTGTCCCATGAGCCTCCAGGGAAGACTGTGGGCTTGGGGACATAAAGAGGCAGAGCAGAAAATGGAACTTGGCTGCACATCAAACCAAATTAGAAAGAATACCTCACTAAAATCTCAATGAAGGAGATACCACAAGTAGGGAAAGCCATTGGGTTTTGATAGGACTGTAAGGTCATTATTGGGATTTTTTTTTTGTCCCTATGTCCCACCACCAGGTGACAATCTCTGTGGATGGCATCCTTACCACGACGGGCTACACTCAAGAGGACTACACCATGCTGGGCTCCGATGATTTCTTCTATGTTGGGGGGAGCCCAAGCACTGCGGACCTGCCAGGCTCTCCTGTGAGCAACAACTTCATGGGCTGCCTTAAGGAGGTAACATTTGTAATCCCATTGAGTGTGTGGTGTAGCTACTTATAAACAAGATTTCTAGACCTATGACTGCATCTGATCTCTAATCTGTGAATTAAGATATGAAGCTGTAGTACAAAACAAACAAACCAAAAAACTATTTGTTGGATGTCCTACCCTTTGGTCCTCAGATTAAGCTGGTTGGGTGACCTTGGGTTTGTTATTGAAATATTCGATTGCTGTGTTTCTTTAATTAATGGATACTCTTTTCCCTCAGGCAGCTTCAATTTATAAGCTAAATGCAAGAAAATAACGAACTAACAAAGAATTAGATGCATTTGAAGTCTGATTTGGTGCTTTTCATTTAGCAAAAGAAAGACGGAAGTGCAAATGGTGTTAGTGTCTTGTCTCAAATATAACCTATGCATTATTTGACGTTTAGCAAGTACGGTGTTCCCAGGAGCCTCATTATTTGAGAAGGCAAAAATCTCAGTATGTAACATTAAGACTCAGAAATTGGGCTTGTTTTTCTGTTTTTTTTTTTCTTTCCCCCCCTGAAAGCTAGTAGCTATAGCTGTGAGTGGGGCTTTGCCATTACTCATTTATGCCCATTGTAGCTGGCACGTTGTGAGACCTCTGTCTGAGAGCAAAGGAGTTTCAATCAAGTGTATGTTCAATCTCTAGGGTCAATTGTGGAGGAAAAAAGAATCAGATTTGATTTGGTAGAGTTTTTTTTTTCACAACACTGTGTCATCGGAGAGGTACACTGTACATTTAGTTTAATCTAAGCTAAGCTTGATTGCCTAAGATATCTATACCATTCCCCCAGGGAAATTCTAACCCTGTTCTTTCTTGTAGATAGAAATCCCTTGTGACATCTTGTGAAGCTCCTCACAGGGCATATATTTTATTCTTATTGTGGTTTTTTGAAGTTTATTGAAACACAGATGTACAGCAGAAAACACTGCACACACATTCTTAAATACCACTGGACTGAGAACATGACTGCATGTGTTAGCTCTCACACATAGTAGGTTCGCAGAAAGGTTTATTGAGTGAGCTAATTTATCAATCACGAGGTATCCTTTTATTATGCTGCAACTAACCGTGGTGACTCTTTATAAGCAATTGTCTCTATGCTGGAAGACTTTATACTCTGGGAAGGGAGAAGAGATCAGTTAGTGAATAATTACAGTGTAGTATACCATGTGCTCAGGGCCATTGACTATACGTTCTGATTGAGTGGAGGAAACAGATACATTCTAGGTGGGAGTTAGTTTTAAAGAAGAAGTGACATTTGAGCAGAGCCTTGCTGTAATAAACCATGTGTGAATTGAGAGGAAGGGGTAGAAAGTAGAGACATGACCAAGGAGAGAAGAACCCCAGATACTGGCTATGTATTGTTTTTGATCTGAAAGGTAATTAAGAGAAGCAACAAGGACTGCTTCCCTTTCTCAGCCAGATGTTGCCTCGGCTTCTGCTGGCTTCTGGGATGCCTCTTCATTTCTGCAGGAAATATGCTAGACATAGAACACTGCTTCCTGCGCTTTACTCTTATTTGAATAGAATAGAGGCAGAAACTACTTAACGTCTAATGAACCCTGAAAAGCTTTAAAGCCCTGTTGAATTTCACCATGTTGGAAAGGCACTCTCATCAGAAAATCAGCGCAATTACCCAGGGCCTGGCTCAGGAGTACATGAAGCCTTGGAATGATCCTTCATTTCTGTAGGTCAACAGACAGGAGCATAGAAGGTTCTCAAGTGGGTTTGAGGGTAGCTTTTTTCCCTATAGATGTATATTAAAACTATTTCTCAGTTATATATTTTTGAGACAAAAGACCAGTTTTCTCAATCACGAATCTTTTATCTTTTAGGTATTAATTGGAAAGGATGCCTTTGAATGTTTTGATGCAAGTCTAGGAAAACATGAAGATATCTTTGATTACTCATGGAAAAAATGAAAATATATCGTGCACACACAAACAAGAGGACAGAGATAGAGAAAGAGAGAGAGGAGAGAAAGAGAAGGAGAGAGAACAGGTGATCAGCAGAAAGATTTTCAAAGTTTTAAAGAGAAAGAGAGAGAACAGGTAATCAGCAGAAAGACTTTTAAAGGTCTATCAGAAGTATCACATAATAGCTCAAAAGTTAAAAACCATGCTGAAAACAGCCCACAAATTAATGGCAAAAATTTCTATGTGTTAGCAAGCAGCATAAATCTGTATTTAAATTCTGCTTTACCATGTTAGAAAAAAATACCCAAAACACAGAGGGAAGTGGTAGGCAAAGGGAGACTTGAGTCTCACCTCATGTCTGCTGCACATAGTTTGGGGGTCTTTCTAAGGAGCTGAGAAGCCTTCCCCTATAACAGAGGCCTTGAACAGAGGATTGCGAGTCTTTTGAAGTCCTGGCATATGATTCATTTTCCATTTCATCACTACATTTCACGTGACTATGAGCAAGTCTGGGAAATTCTTGTCTTTCTTTTTTAGTATTTATCTTGGACAGATTAGTGAACAGTAAGAGTTTCTTGCTCTGCTGGAATCTCTCTCCTTGGCAAAGCCCAATATGATTGTTCCATCTCACGACAGTCCTCCAGTTATTGTACAATACTATTACCACTTCTCTGTCACTCTCACTGTCTTTTCTATCATCTCTTACCATTTATGGCTCTAAGTTGCCCTACGTTAAACTGGATACTTTTAAAGTGTCATTTTCATCAAATTGGGAACATGATGAGGGGATGAAGGGCTATCTGTCCCAGGATCATTGGCACTCCTTGGCTTGTGACACAAATGGGTTTTATTTTTTGAAGTAAAGTTTCTTTACTTCTGAAACTGAAGTTGGGTTCTATTATTGTGCTACAGTGACTGTGGGTTTTATTGGGTATATATCTGTTCACTTGATGTCTCTGCTAAAACCACAGTAAGGGTTACCCAAATCCTCATAAAATGACTGTGTTGTTTACACACACTACTGATCTAATATGCAAGTCCACCTAAAACTCACAAGGTCAACATCTTCTTCTTTGAGTTTTCATGTTTTAATTATGTCCATCTTATTTTATATTCTTGTTGGTTCTCCAGCCCTAAAGCAGTTTGTGGCATCTGGGGGGGGGGTTCTCAGCAAATATTTCCTAAGTGAAACAAGATATTTTTAAATGTATAGGTAGTTCTCTTAGATAAATGGTCTTAGTCACTTGATTTTTCTAAGCATAACGAAAGAGGACCTAAATCTTTCAAGAACCCCCATCATACAATCTAAGGGAAATATCAAATAAGATTCCCCATCAAGGCTAAGAAAATGGATTGGAACCTACTCTAGGAAAAATAGGAACAAACAGGCTCTGAGGGAAGTGTCATAGTATAAAGAAAACAATTTAAAAAGTAAACTAGTAAACCTTATTGGAAACGCAAGCTTCTCATGTTATATGGCCTGGAATAATCGTTGATTTTTTTAAAATGAATATTAGGTTGTGAACAATAACATGGATGTCACAATAGCTTTATTACATTCTTTTTAAGAACAGTGAAGAACTGGGGAGATGTCTCAGCAGTTAAAGGCTCTTGCCCAGGTTTGACTCCCCAGCATTCACATAAAAGCCAGATGCAAAAAGTGGTGTCAGCATGGGACGGCAAGAGACCCAGGCACACTCGTGCACACCTGCACATATATGTACAAATAAATATTTTTAAAAGAACAAGTGAGAATGACATATAAGCCAAACAGTATCATTCAATGGTGTCTTGTAATAATTACTAAGGACAATGTAATACAGTTCATCAAGCAGTGTGTGAACGTAAGTATGTGTGAATATGTATTAGTAATGCATATTTCTACATTTCCCATACTGGCAAACTACTTTCAGAGAAAAAACATCTTATTCAGAAGTTTGCCCTGTGACAATCCTTCCATATCTGCAGAAATGGGAATTAGCCAGGCCACTCATCCTCAGTCTTTTCCTCACTTCATTTCTCATTGATTTGGCGCCATCCATCTCTTTTTGTTAAAGTATGAACTCCATGAAGACATGACCCATCTGTTAGCACGTTTCCTGTCTTTAGAATAAAGAGTGTCAATCAGTAAGTATCTCTAGAATCAATGAGCTAGCTTCTTAGAGCTTAAAGGTCTGCTGAAGTTGAGGTCAATGTTTTCTAAGTTCAGGTTGCTATAGCAAAGCACAGAAAAGAGGAATGTACTTCCCATGGCTCTGGAAGCAGAAGTCTGAGGCCAGGTTGTAAGTAATCTCAAGTACTGGTGAGATTCCTAATTACACTCTAGCATCTTTGCATTATCTCCTCACTTGATAGAAAGAGAGCTAGAGAGCCTTTTGGGTCCCTTTTATACAGGTACTCAGCCCACCTAGACATAATTGCTTCCTAATGGCCCAGCCTCCAAAAGTTGAGGTTAGGATTTCAACATATGAACTTTGGGGAAATACAAACATCCAATTCATAGAGATGGATAATTGCATAGACACACATACATATACTGAAGACTGAACTAAGATATAGACATAATCAGATAAGAGTTCTTGCCATAGAGGATATTAAACTTGGGACAGAGAGACAGGCATGCACATATAATTTCCAAAAAACAGAAGTAATACACAAAATAAAGCAATCATGGGGCTGTTGGAAAAGGCTTAACAAAATCACGATTTCAAGGAAAGTTTTTTGAAGGTTATAATAGCCAAGATGAGGCTTGAAGATGGGTGTGAAGAAGCAAGAAAGATAGGTGGGGGTGATGAGACAGCCCAGTCCTTCACAGTATCTGATGAGAAGCTTACAAATGGTTTGATGAGATCACAGCACAAAACAGCATAAGTTTTGTGGATATAGCTGAAAACCTAGCTAGAGGCCAGGGCATAAAGGCAGTATTGTGATCCTGTTCATCAGCCTTAATTCCTTGAGAACCCAAGTTAGTCTACCTACAGGCACTCAGTACATTTTTGTTTCTTTCTAAGAAGTTGAGGGCTGGGGAGATGGCTCGGTGGTTAAAGCACTTGCCTTCAAACTCCAGTGATTCCTCAGTACTCACATAAAGCCAGATGCTCAAGGTGGCATATGCATCTGGAATTCCTTTGCAGCAGCTAGAGGAAAAGTGTGCCATTTCTCTCTCTCTCTCTCTCAGATGCAAATAAAATAAATAAATATTAAAAAAAGAAGTAGAAGAGCAAGCATGGAATGTGTAATTCATTAATTCAGCCCTGAATGAATAGGGAAAGTATTGGTATGAGTTTAAATTTCTACAGAAAAGCGTTTCCCCTCGACTCCTATTTCACTTTCCATAAGCACTCCCTGTGAGCAGTAAACACATTTCTCTTTTCCTCTGTCTTTGGTGTTACTGAGCTACTGTAGTTGGACAAAGCACAAAGCAGTAAGGGAAAGCCAAGCCAAGTCTGAGATGCCCTAACAGTGACTCCCTCAGAACCAGGGAGCCCACCCAAGCCCATCACTGTGCCCTCCTACATAGTGGACCTTCTGTGGTGTTGGCTTTTTTTCTCTACACTATTCTCCTTTTTCCTCCATCTGTTACTCCTGTCCCCAGTGAGTTGGCATCTCTGTTTGCCATGAGAAAACCAAGAGCTGCCTGAAACCTCTGGATGAAACAGATGTTTCTTACCTGCCTGTTCTCACAGCATCTCTAATTGGAAGGATGGAAAACCAGGAGAGCTGGGAGAATGGAACACATATTTAAGGGAAAAGGGATTGGGCAGGACATCATTGTACACATTGCATTCCACGTCCCTTTGTGATTATTAGCCATTTAAAACCAAATGAGGTTTTGCAACCACAGATAGTCTCTGAACAGATGATTAATGGTTTAATCTGTAATAACTTTACATTTTATAGAACCCTGATAGGCGTCCGCATCTGGTGAGCCAAGCTATTTAAGGCTGTGTTAATTCTGTTAATTGCTATGCACTTATTTGAATTGCTAGCACCTGCGGGCTTTGGGATAATGTGCTTGTTGCTGCCTTTTTAAAAAATACTCATTTTATGTTACTCTGTCTCACCGTCTTTTGCTGCTGTCTCCTATGCTATTCCTTCATTTCTCTCCTGGTTTTGTTTTTACCTTGTCCTCTTTCTTCTTCACCATACCCCCAACCTCACCTCTCCACTTTAATCTATAGCTTTCCAAGAGTCTATGTGGTTATAATTCCTGATTGCTCAGGTGGTGGCGAATACCTCTAACTGTAAGGAGGTGAATTGAGGTCATGGCATGGGCCCAAACATCCTCTCTTCTCTAGAACACTCTGCAGACCCTTTGTCAGCAAAGGCAAGGGAGAGAGTGAGTGAGGAGCATGAATCCAGGGTTTAGGTCCTTTCTCTCAAGATCCTGAATTTCAGAAGCCACATGACTGCCTCAAGCCTCAGCTTTTCCATTTGCAGGGAGAAATATTGTTATTTTAAGCATTTTAATGTAGGGAAGCAAATAGATGCTTTAATGAAATTGAAGGTGTTTGATGAAATATAAAACACTCTACATGTTAATGTAGCTACTATTTATACAAAATTGTTGACTTCTAACCAAGGAGCCATTTATTTCTCTTTTCTGTTTCTACAGTTGAAAAGCTGTAGAAGTTTAGGAGAGAACTAATGATTGAAAACCCACCTTCCAGGACCAGTTCTACTGTTAATTAGAACACTACCCAGCCATGATGACATCTGTATCTTGATCTATAAAATCGGTAGAGTAATCAATGCGCAGTATGGTGGCAGAGGTGAAGAGAACAGATCTACAGTGGATTTGTTAATGTGTTTGAAGTGTGTTTCAGGAAAGGTTGGGTGTGAGCACTTAGGCCAGAGTAGATGTGATAAAATAGTACATGGAAGCTTAAGAGGAGTGTCAGGTGTGACATGACCTTGAGACATACTTAATGTCACTGTGACAAAGAGGAAAATGTTCTTCAGTCAAGGACAAAATCAAACTCTCCTTCATTCCCTCCCTTCTTTCTTCTCTCCTCTCCTTTCTTCTCTTCTCCTCCCTTCATCTCCATCTTACTTTTTTCTCTCTATTACTTTTGAGATAGAATTTCAAACCATAACCCAGGGTGGCCTAGCATTCACTACATAGCTCAGACTGGCCTTGTACTAGCTCTAATTCCCCTGCCTCAGTCTCCCTAGTGCTGGAAATACAAATGGGAGCCACCATGCCCAGCTCCAACGTCAAACTATTAAAAGTGGTTTGGTGCTTATAGTTGGTGCATTCCTGGAGAAACACATATAGTGAACACCTTTTCATCAATCTCATATTCATTATTTCTTTCCTTGATAACTAGTTATTGAGTTTTGCTCCCCCTCATTCAAGCCTCAGTGAGTCAGTGGCACTCTACATACCTGCCTCCATCACAGAGTATGTGATCTCAAAGGCACTGAGGAATTTTCAGATTACTATATCTCTGCCCATAATTCTTTATTCATATGTGGGCACCTATTTGAGTCAGTAATATACAGGCTTAGAGCTTCTTTGTATGTGTTGTAGACAAACATATCTTATTAGGGTTAGGTCTGAATTCATATGATCTTCAACTTAGCAAAGGGCTACCATCCTGCCACTACAATGACCCAAAACAAGCCAGAACAATAAAACTCACAATGATATCTTAATGAGGCTTGCAAAACCCTTGATCAAACATCATTTAGAGCCTGGGGAGATGGCTCAATACTTGAAGGTACATGCTTGAAAAGCCTACAGGCCTGGGTTTGATTTCCCAGCACCTACTTAAAGGCAGATGCATAAAATGGCACATGGTTCTGGAGTTCTTTGGTAGTATTTGGAGGTCCTCGTGTCCCCGTACTTATTCTTTCTCTCTCCTGCAAATAAACAAATAAATGAATGAATGAATAAATAAATACATAAATAAATGACATTCTTTAAATGTAATTGTACTATGTCATTATACTATGACTGCATTTCCAGCCATGATTAAATATATCTCATCTTCCTTGTTTTATTGAACCAACTTGGGCTCTATATTCTGTCATTTGTGATAGAACTTATAGTTGTATGGTGAACTCCTCGTGTTCATATGCATCCCTGTTTTTTTATGACAAGAATATGGGTCTTTGGACAGGAAAGGATCAAGATAGGAAATACTTGTTATTAGAGCGTCTAATTGTTCCATTTTCATTTAAATTTTCTTTCTTGTATGGATGGCACCCCAGAGTAAAGTGTGTAAGTGAATTTGAAACTTGGCTGGTGGCTTTTGAGGAATGATACAAAACGGAGGATATTTCTAAAGATTAGAGATGGAAAACACAAAGATGGGCAAGCTATGCACTTATGAGCTTAATTCAATTCTAAGTAAGATTTTAGAATGCATTAATAACAGAAGCTATGAACCTACAATTAAAGAAAAAATGTGATAAATATAACTGCCATAATTCATTAAGAACACCAGGAAGGCCTGGAGAGATGGTTCAGTATTTGTGTGCTTTCTGTGTGAGCAAGAAGGCCAGAGGGGACCTGTGATCTCCCAAGTACAATCTCCAGGAGCCATCAAGAAGTTGATCATGGCTGCAGAGCTGCTGTAACCCTGTCCCTGAAGGGAGCAGAGACATGAGAATAGTCAGCTCATGAACAGTGGGCAAGCTGAGGGATCAGTAAGAGACTTGGCTCCAAAGAATGGGACAGAAGCATGTTGGAATGGACACTGTAAGCAAGCACATTCCACTGAAGGCAAACATCTAGGACACTGCAGGATTAATACAGGTACATATGAGAGAGAGAGAGAGAGAGAGAGAGAGAGAGAGAGAGAGAGAGAGAGAGAGAGAGAGAGAACACAAAGGAAAAAGCTGTATCATATCACCAAGCTGACAGGTATATTCAACAGTAGTATTACACTGATGACTCAGGAAAGTAATATGCCTTCCAGAGTTAAGTAGCAGTAATGTTTTTGATAATATTTTGTTTTACTACCTTAAGGGTTGGCTATAAGAACAATTGAATGAAAGGATAACTCCTTAATTGTGCCAATTGAGTCCAGATGATACTATCTATTTTCAACTATATAAGTTTCTCTTGGATATTCAAGGCTCCATCTTCCTGAGCATCTATCTTAGGGACTTGAAGGAATATAAAAGAATGTGATTATCAACCTATGTGTGACAGAGAACTGGCAATGATAGAAAGAAAACATATGCCTGAGTTAATAGAGCCTAATTTATGAAACAAAGGGTAACAGTTTTGAAGTTTAGTTTAAAAAATGTTTTTATTTATTTGACAAAGAGAGAGAGAAAGGAAGGAAGGAAGGAAGGAAGGAAGGAAGGAAGGAAGGAAGAAAGAAAGAAAGAAAGAAAGAAAGAAAGAAAGAAAGAAAGAAAGAAAGAAAGAAAGATGAATGAATGAATATGGGTGTACCAGAGCCTCCTACTGCGAGCAAATACTATGAGCATGCACTACTTTGTGCATCTGGCTTTAAATGGGTACTGAGGAATCGAACCCAGGTGGTAAAGTTTTGCAAACAACAAATACCTTTAACCACTGAGCAAGCAATCTCTCCATCCCCAAAGTGTAGTTCTTTTTTTTTTTTTTTGACCAAGAAAGTGAACTATGAAGTTAGTTTCCAACTGCAAACTTCATCAATCTTACTGGCTTATGTGATGCATAAATTATCCACACAACTCTTTTCCAGGTTTGCTTATTCATTAATGGGGACAATAGTACAATATACTTTGTAGAGTTTTTATAGTATATTTGTCAGTATATATACTAATATATAAGCTGCTTCCTGACATGTAGAAAATGCTCCATAAATCTCATGTACAGTCACCATAGTCATCACTGTGTGTTAATGACGTGATTATTAGGGATCATAAGCTTTGAGAATATAGCTGAGTCAGGTGTCGTGGCTCACACCTTTAATCTCAGCACTCAGGAGGCCTAGGGAGGAAGATCATTTTGAGTTCAAGGTCAACTTGCTTTAGAGTGAAACCCTGACTCGAGAAAAAAAAGGGGGGAATGTATCTAATTAGCAGATTTGAACACTCAGAGCTGTGTTCTGACAAAAAGGAAGATATTCATAATCCTTACATTAAAAGGGCTAACTGGAAGATCCAGTCCCTGAACTTGATATAGAAAAAAAAAAGCCTACACCTAGAGGTTGAGCGTTGTCCTCATGCCTGAAAAACAGTCCTACGACAGTGAGATTAAATGTGGCACAGTGATGCTTAAGAATGAGAAGGAGGCTAATGAGTAGAACCTGGGTACCCAATATGAGTAGAAGTCTTAATGAGAGCTGTCCAAACCTGCCTTCAAAGTAATGAGTTCTCTGACATGTGGGGCATCCAAGTGGAGACTCTAACACTGAATGAACAGATGGTCATGATTTTATAGTTGTCTTCCAGGGAGATTCCACAGCTCCCCAGTGGATGAGCTGAAAATACAAAAGGATGATGCTGATTGATTAGACTGGACTCATTGACCCCCAGGTCGGTTGACAGTACATGTCCCATGGAGATCACTGACCTTTGTGGTCAGAGTTGAAGTCCCAAGCCACTGCTATGACCTATTCGTCATTAGTGACTATTTCCATTTCCATTAGGCTCTTATTTCTAAAATTATTACAACCATACTCATAATGGCAATGATATGATTTTTGAACCCACAATGAGTTATATGAGTGTGAATTGTGGGTCTACATGGTAAAACATACTTCATGCATATTACCTAAATTTTAACTGGCATGGAAAGTTATTATAATTACCAATTTGAAACTGGGTGGGGAGCAAGTATCTCACCCACTGCCACTCTTGTGAATATAGGCAATGAGAGGTAAATTCTGATGTCATCACCACCAATGCAATCATGAGACTCTGTGACAAGGAGAAGGAAAGAAAACTCCTTGAGAGAAGGCTTGGTGATTGTAGAGTTAAACCCACTCTGGGGAATGGCTTCTCACTATCATTTAGAGGCTACATCTCATAGGAAAGGTCATTTAATCAGGCAAAAAAATGTCCTGCTGGGAGACTGGCTACAATTACCCATTTCTTTCACCTTACCATTGATTGTTCTGAGAGGAAGGCAGTTTTTGCTTGATTTCCCACTTTGACTGGGCAAATTGATATTGTTCAACCTACTAATGGAGGAATGATTTTCATTATGAAACCGGAGAGGGAAGGAGGTACTCTGGTATAAATGCCATGGAAGGCTTTTGTCTTGAGATATGTGAAGCCTCTTCTCTTGTTTCAGCTCAATATCTTCTGTGACGTTGGAGCTATTAGTCTCTAATGCCCTAGATATATTATAAATTTTGTTTGATTATTCAGTTTCTTATTTAGCTTTTAATATTTTTCTCTTTTCAGAATAAATTTAGTGGAACCCAGTGCTTTCTAAAACTGTCACTTATTTACAGCAAATGTAATCTACCACAGCATTCCCGCTGAGGAAAAAAAAAATCTCTTGTGTCTTCAAATGCCTCAAAGGAGATTAAAAAAAAACAAACTAGTCTTTGTACACACATGCACACATGCAGGGATAAAGCAATTGTTGAGGTAATTGATTAGATAATGTTTGGAAAATATATTTTGCAAATTCAGAAATCATTATTCTATTATTGTGTCTGTAGCCCTGTGCTCTGTCCCCCATGCGGACAGTGTACTACAACTAGATTCTACACAGATTTCAAGAGCAATATAAGACAATCTTATTGCATAAATCGGCAAAGATGCAGCATAGGGCAGCAACATTGCACACTAGTAAGCGATCAGTAAAATTTTCTTTTCTTTTCCCACAGTCTTACCCTCAGCAGCCATTATCAGCATAAGGTCTAGTACTTCACACAGAAAACAAACACTTTTCAGTTTGCAAAATCCATCTCTTTCCAGTTCCCTACGCTTACCTTGCTACCTTCCTTCTGTCTGGCTAACAGGATGAGTTCCTTCTTTTCAAGATATATACTGTCCTCTTCTGTCTTTTCTACACTGTTTCCTTCACAGTCTCTCTTTGTCTTTATCTTCTGTTTTCTCTTCAACCTCTGCTCTGCCCTTCTATTAAAGACATGCTCTAGAGGGCTTTCTTGATTTAACTCCTGGTCAATTTACACCTTAGTCCATCACTTATGCAAGGAAGAACTTCTTAGGAAACCTGTATATACTTTCTGACTTCTCTGCTTCATAGTTACTCCTTAGCCCCCATATTTCACAGGAAACTCTGAACTTCAATACATGTCATGCTTCAGCAGAGTTGCTGTCTTGCTTTTTCCTCCTTAAGTTGAAAGCACTGTATTATGGGTTCTCAGCACATAATTTCATCAAATATAATTGTTATAGGTATCCTTCCGGTATGGTATTTTAGTGTCGTGTTTCTCTAATAGCCCGAGCTTCTAGAATGCAAAAGCCTGGACACATATGGATTAAATAGTCACTTCAGTCTTGAACATATGTCCTGGAACAGGAGCATATAAACAATGTTTTAACTTGGCTATTGTGAACAGTATTGCACTAAACATGGAGATGTGGGCTTCTTTGAAGTATGCTGACTTATACTGCTTTGAGTAATGAAAAGGTCATCATGAAATGAGCAGATGCATAGAAAAAAAGAGATGCTTCCAAGAATGACCTGGACACTCAGTTATCTGGTTTTGTTTACAATAGTCCAGAAGGGTTGGCATTCCTAAAACTTTGTATAATAAATTAATAAACGTTGGTGAACTTTAGGAATAGAATCATTGCTTAAGAGCTGTTTATATTCATTTTCTCAATGGTACATCATTCGATCACTTATTCCAAGTGCAATAAACACTCATGAAATGCCTGCTATATAGTAAATCCTAGTCCAAGTAGTCAGAGCATGGGCTGAATGACGCCATGGTAGGGTCCCTATTAACACTGTAACCGGGAATGTGGCTGAAGACTCCTAATCAATGTGAAAACAACTCAATGGGGTATTTTCACATAATGAAAAATGGTATGAAGTGAATAAAGGGGCTAATGGAATAGTTAGTGGATCTCCATTCAATTGAGTGGCCAAGGAAAGACTCCTTGTGGTGATTAGTACTTTGAGATCTAGGAAGAAGTGAGTCAGCCACACAGATCTGGAGAGAGGCCCTTCCAGTCAGAGGAAGCAATAAGGATAGTAAGAATTGAAATCAAGGAAAAACTTGATAAGTTAAAAAAATTAAGGAGGTCATGGAGGTATGGCTTTGTGAAAGAGGTGTGATGGATGGAAATATTAAAATCAACTTACCAAGCTTCGCTCCACCTCAGAGTCTTTATCTGTATTCCTGGTTATTCAATATATATATGATGAGTTTCTTTCTTCCTTTAAGCAAGAGTTTCTTAGCATACTTACATGCTACAGGGTGTGATCTCATGAATTACCTCACCTGTTCACCTGTGCTTGCCACCTCTTCTCCTTCTCACTCCCTAGTCAAACATCATTCTTCTGTTACCTTCACTCTCTACCACTGTAAGAGAGAATGCAGACAATAGAAGAACATAAACAATTCTTAAGTATACAATCACAGCACCAGTGTGTATGTATTGTGAACTCTGTCTCCTTTCTTATACAAGTGACTCTAGAAATTCTATCTTGAATCTTTGACTACAATCTAGTCTGTGGTAGCACATACGTGTGCTCCTCCAAGGAGCTGACATGAAATAGCTCCCTTGATATTCAGTTTCTTGTAAGCAGGAAGATAAAGACTGTCTCTTTCTGGGAGATGGTCGAGAAGAAGACACAATAAAATGCCTGTGAGATTTGAGAGAGAAAAGTTGAGGAAATTAGCAGAGAGTGGTCCATTCATTTTCTGGAAGTGGGGTGAGGGCTGTGCTCACTCTGAAAACAGGAATGTGGTTATCTGTGGTTCGGGAGGTTAAGAGCAGCTAGTACGATCATTGTGGCCCACTTACCCACTTGAATCCTCAGAGTGGACCTTGAGATTTCTTCTGTATACCTTTTCTTGTTCTTTCTCTTTCTCATCCAATCACTAGCAGCATCCTATTCTTGATGCCTGTGTTTATTTTCCTCCTTTGATCTGTTCTTTCATGTGCCCTTCACTTCTCCTTCTCCAGATGTGGTATGACAAGGGGGTTCTCACCTCCATTAAGAAAGACTGCCTACATTCTACCCCATTTGGCTGTGCTATTTGGAAATTTGTGGTATCCAACAGAACATGTCCTCTTCAGTCTCCTCCCTGCAGCCTTCAGTACTGTGCTTTCTCCTCACTGCCATTCCTTAGAGATCCTCCTTACATTGAGCCAGAGTCACCATTTTATTTTATTCTGATGGTACATTCTTGCTCCTACTGCTTGTTTCTTTGGCTCTCCCAGAAGGCATTTCTTTCTTTTTCTCTTCTGTCTCATTGCTACCCTTATTTTTCAGGCTGTATCTATGGCCTCCTGCTTCCCTGATCACTGCATAAACAATGGTCTTCTTCAGTCCCCAATGACATGCATATAATATAGTATTTATAAGCTCAGATTATGGAGTTAGACTCAAATTTGGGTTTGGCTGATTCCTAACTATATGCCTTAGAGAAGTTGCTTCTTAAAAGAACCACATAGTGTTTTTGTAAGGTTCAAATGAGAGGATACAATAACACTTTCAGCTGAGTCTGGCATGTAGTAAATGCTCAACATATATTAGCTAGCATTGTCACTTACTCTCTTTATTATTCCCTAGAGTTATTCATTGGCTTTTCTGGCATGCATATAATTCTTTTGAAAGCAGAGAAGTTTTTTTGTAATTTGAACAATGGTGAATACTCTATAGGTTTATTACAGAAAGTGGAAAGTAATTTATATCCTTCAATTGAATTTCTTGCCTAGGTATTAGGAAGTTGCTATTTCTCCAAATTACATTTTGACCATAATTAAAATGATTCTATCTGCCCAAATGAGAATAATTTCTTCTTTAAAGACATATTAAAGAAAAACTCATTCATGGATATACTAAGTGAATGTACATATATGGACTATGAATGCGGTTATTTCATACTTTAAGATTCTTTGCAATCAAATGATTTGTGGCGAAGATTATTTTTCTAAACAAGATTTTCTTCATAGATATTAGCATAACAGTTTTGATTAGTTATGCTTTAAATGTTAAAAGATAAAAAAATTAGATGTAAAAATGGATGTTGCCTTGATGATAACCAACATCCTATTCAAATCTAAAACTCTTGTGAGGTTTAAATTTCTTTGCAGTATTTAACAATCCTCCACATGTCTTTAAATGACTGATTTTTATGAGATTTTCTGATGTTCTATGTGTGGTATTTTGAATGCAGTGTGCACTGGACAAAGCTTCTTCCCAGAAGATCTTATTGCTCAGGAATTGACTTTTTTCCTTAAAGGGTCAGGCCAGTGGCACTCAACTGGGAACCATTTTGACTTTACAGAACATTTCATAAGGTAGGGATGCTCTTTAGAATTAGTCAACTGAGTTTTGGGGTGATGGGAAAAGAGTTAAACTATGATGAGAAGAAGAAGGTAAGAGATGCTACTTACCTGGTAGGTAGAAGCCAAGAATGCTGATTAACTGTATGTCTAAAAATGCATAGGGCAGCCCTTCTAAGCTAACAAAACCAACCCAGCCTTACATCATCTTAGTGCTAAGGCTGAGAAACTAAGGACCAAATGATATATAGTTTTGGTTTCTGGGCCATGTGATTTCTCTCACAATGCCAAACTCTACCTTTTTAGCATGAAATAGCTAAATACTAGGCACAAAAGGGTATGTCTGTATTGTAATAAAATTTTATAATAAAACTTTATTAATAGAAGTAGGATGTACGTTGGATTTGGCCCAAGTAGGTATAATTTTCTGACTCTTGCTTTAGTTGAAATGGGAGAGAAAACTTGAAAATTGGAATGTAAGAATGCTGCAATTATTAGCCCTCAATTATAGGTATGAGGCATATAACTCAGATTTACAGATGCTTTTCTGAAGGAGTAAGAATGTGAGCAAAACTTTAGTGGATTTATTTATGTAAATAAGGAATTGGGCAAAAACAGTTATTCTAAGGAGAAAGAATAACATCAGCAAAGACACAAAAAAATGTACAAGAGATGGTAAGTGTGGGCAACTCATGGTACAGATAAAGAAGTGGTGGCTGAAGTTGTCATAGTAACCACAGCTAACATCTATTGAGTGCTTCCTATATGTCAAGAGTCCTTACAGTGTTTCCTGTGTGCTAGCACATTTAATATAAATAGAGCTTAGTGAGATGGAGAGATGGTTTAGCAGTTAAAGTGTTTGCCTGCAAAGCAGAAGGACCTGGGTTTGATTCTCCAGCGCCCACGCAAAGTCAGATGCACAAGGTGGTGCATGTGTCTGGAGTTCATTTGCAGGGGCTGGAGGTCCTGGCATGCCCATTTTCTTTCTATCCTGCCTCTTTCTCTTTCTCTGTCTCTCAAATAAATAATATATATATATATATATGTATGTATGTATGTATGTATGTATTAGATCTTAGTGATGCTGGGATACAGCTTATTTATGCAATTTAAGGTTTAATATGTATGCATGCCCCAGACTAAGACGTTTTAGATGGGCAACACTGAGAATGGGAAGATTAACAAAGGTATAACTATTAAGTCTTCTCAATGGTCGAATATTTGAGATAAAGACAGGAAGATTCTTGAAGTTTCTTGCATAGTGACATTAATAGAATGTAGAGACACTGGAGGAGAGGCAGGCTTAAAGGGATGAATTGATTTGAAAGTACATGTTTTCATAGAGATAAGGTTTGTGTAGCTGACTAGAACCAGAGTCAAGCAAAGAAAAGATGGACAGCATGGTAAACATTAAAATGATCCTGAGATGGCTTGAGGAAGATGGCTCAGTCAGTGTGGTGGGAAAACTTTTCTCCTGGGGAGATGAGAAAACATGTCTTCTCCCCTAGATGAGGAGCAGATCACAGACCAAAGGACGATTAAACCAACACCACTTTTGGCCAACAATGAGTTTATTGTGGCTACTTACAGAGTACAGGAGAGGGGTTGATACGGATTATGATATGGGTGTGGGGAAGGGTTAGAATTAAAGATAACCCCAAGTAAAAACCTCAATGCACTCCAAGTTCAAAAAATATCCGAGCTCTTGTCTATAAACTTAAAGAATTAAAATCATAGACAACAAGATATTAAGGTATAGTGGGAAACTTTATTTAAGGAAACACAGGGAGTTACAGAGTTCTCCAGCCACCAGTGTGGGGAGAACACGTGTCAGAGAGTTTAACAGAGCTTATATTATTTAGCTAAATAAGCATAAGAAGAAAAGAAAACAGTGAGCTGCCATCATGAAAAAGAGAGTTTCATGAGGGAAAAAGTCTGGAGCTAATGGCTGGGGTGGAGGGTAGGCCTTACTGCAGTCTCTTTACTCCATTGCCTTGTGGGGGAAGAGAGAGGCTGACTTCCTCTGGGGAAGTTAATTTAAGTCCTCCCCAGGTGAGTCAGAGAGACAGCTGATTGGTTCATATTTGACCAATCAGTTTTAGCACATAGGTTGTAGCTCTAACTAGATACCTCCCACTCAAGGGGAGGGGTGGGAAGGAAGGGGTGGTCCCTGCAGACACCTGACCATCACAGGGTTACTTACAGGAGTGTAAATGGATGATACATGGATGACTCAAGCATAGCTGCATCACCACAAAGTCCAATCCCATCCTGGATGATGACCTCATGGAAGCCGCATCATGGAGTCCCACGTCCAGTGAACCTTGTATCTCCTATATAATCTAGCTTTTTAAAAAATATACATTTTTTAAAAAATATCTTATTTATTTAAGAGAGCATGCATGTGTGTGTGTGTGTGAGAGAGAGAGAGAGAGAAAGAGAGAGAAAGAGAGAGAAGAGAGAGAGAGAGGCAGACAGAGAGAGAATGGGCACACCAGGACCTCCAGCCACTACAAACACTCCACACATGTGCTACTTTCTGCACCTGGCTTTATATGTATACTGGGGAATCAAACTAGAGTCCTTCTGCTTTGCAGGCAAACACCTTAATTGCTAAGCCATCTCCCCAGCTCTAATCTGGCTTTCCCCCCACCAAGCTCACTTACAGATGGGTGGAGGTCCAGGGACAATTGCTATAACTTCAGGTGAGGTTCTAGTGTCCCTCCTTTTGTTCAACTACTAGGGAACTGCCAATAGTTCCATTACCATTACTATGGAGCTTGTACCACTGTATTATTCTGCTCCAAAGTTGCCATAGCTACCTGGCCAAAGCATTCCTTACTTCAAGATGGCTTCAAGTTAAGCCCAAAGGAAAAATACCATACAACAGTCTTTAACATGATTGCACAAAAGCATGAAGCATGAGGACCTGAGTTTAGTTCCCCAGCACTACTGTAAAAGGCAGATATGACAGTGCATGCCTGTAATCTCAGCTCTGGGGACATAAAGACAGGAAGGTCCTTAAAGCTGGCTAGCTAGTCTAGCCCAATTGGTAAGCTCTAGGTTCACCGAGAGACTCTGTCTCAAAATATAAGGTGTAGAGTAATTAAAGACATCTTATGTTCACCTCTGCCCTCCACACACATGTATGTGCACCCTCAAACACATATGTGCCCCCACACACATATAAACACACACACACACACAGGAAAATAAAAATCTTGAGTGTAATCAATATTTAAAGAATAGATCTAGCAATTGAGAGAAACACCTGGGAAGGTGGTGTCCTAGAAACCAAGAAAATAGGATGTTTACAGGTAGGTGGTATAATGAAAAGAGAGGACAATTGGGACATTAAAGTGCCCTTGTAGCTGGGAATTCATAGGTCATGGATAATCATTTTGTTGTAGTCAGCCACTCGCCACTGGGATGAATCTCCAAACCAGGCACAGTTTTGGGAGGAAGGTATTTTGTGAAGTAACAGATCTAGAGGAAGTTCCAGAATGGCAAAAGAGGCTGGCCCCCTTTCACAAGTCCAAGCAGAGATAGATAAACCCATCACCAGCACCTCCAAAGCAAGCACGCACACTCCCAACTAGCAAACAGCAGGAACTCCAGGCTTGACATCTGTCTGCTCTTTGAAGATGTATACCTGGAATTCCAGATCCACCCCAGACACACTCGCCAGCCAGGCAACTGTAGAAAAACTATAATAATTCTTGAATCTATTAGGGAACATACATTCAAACTACCACAGCTGTGTCTTTGAATCAGAGACTTAAGCATTTTGAAGTTCAGAGACAAAAGAGCAAGTAGAAATGAAGAACCTAAATGTAGAATAAACCTAAATGTGGAAAAAAAAATGTCCCCTGGGATAATCGCACCCTTTTAAAACTATGTATCATTAAATAAAGCACATATAAGACACTCTCCTAAAATATTTTATAAGCTTATTTTGAATTTCTGTTAAATTAAAAAATATATTGTGTGAAATATTTCTTTATTTCATGCTTTGCATTATATGTTTCTTTCCCTTATGTGACTATTCGATTTTACTGCTGTTGTGAGTTTCAGGAATTCAGCATCTATTCGTCATAATTTAAAAATCATAGCTGCAGAACAGCAAACCTTCAGAGATATATTTATGTTTAGTGAACAGAGCACAAACCTCAGGTGCATAACTGTAAGAAAACAATGTCGACCCAGTTGAGTTCAATTGAGTTGTAAGTATTAGTTGAACACCATACACTTTTAATAGTGATAGGACAGAACTGTTTTATTTTCTTTCTTTTCAAAACAGTTAACCATCTATTTTGTATGTTTACTGCACAAAGGATTTATAGCAGGCAAAGATGTAGTTGTTGAGCAAACATTTACATACACAAAGCTCTTGAATGCAATCATAAAGAAAAATAGCAAGATGCTATTCTCACATGATGGAATCAGTGATAGAAAGCAATTCCTATTGGAGACTTTCAGGAAGGGGATTCTAGCTTTCTGAGCACATCCATTTATATTTCTTCATAAATGTTCTTCTCCAAACAATCATATCTGTCCTAACAGAAATATAGATGCAAGGGGTGAAGAAGCAAAGGATTGATTAAAGGCTTCAGAATGCCATTTTCTCCCTGAAGTCAGACTGAATGTTACTGATTTTTGTATCCCCAGTACTCACAGTAAGAGCTGAAGTGATTAGGTTTGGTCATTGGGTTAGCCCAGCTCAGGTAGGTTGGCATGTGCTCTATGGTTCTAAATAGGTCTAATGAAAATGAGAATAAAAGCCCACATGGAGGTCATCTCTGAGAATGGCACTCATGTAAGACTTGCAAGAGGAAAGAAGACTGAATGTTGAAAGCATTATGAGTAGGATTTGGCCACACCCACTGGATTCCTTCATCAGAGTAGTGTTACCATATACACATGCTTCTTGTATGAATGAATGACTTAAGGTGGATGGAGCACTTGTTTCTTCTCCATGCTGGTTTAAAATCAGATGTACTCCATAAACTCATGTGTTCTGAACGCTTTGTCTCTAGCTGGTAGCTATTTGAGAGGCGGAGCCTTGCTGGAGGGGGTGTATTGGTTGTGGCTAGATTTGGGGTGTTATAGCTAGCTTCCCCTGGCCAAAGCTTGGTTTATTCTTCTGTTGTTGTTTTTCACCTGCTGTGGCAATGAGGTGATATCCAACCTCTGCTCTATCATCTTTCCCCTGCCATCATGAAGATTCACTTTGAGACTCTAAGCCCAGATAAACCCTTTCCTCCCCTCATCTGCTTTTGACCATGTGTTTTGTCCCAACAATGTGAAGGGAACTATGCTATTGTCACTGCTGGGACAAAACACCCAACCAGAAGCAGAATGCAGGATTTATTTTGGGTTACAGTTTGGAGAGGATATTTTATCGTGGTGAGTATAGTGTGACAAGGTTGAGCAAAAAGCCAGGGTTATATCTTCGGATCAGCTGAAAGGAAGTAGTCTAAGTGCTGGGCTGGAGTTGGGCTATATTTCCCTAAAACCCACACCCCCAAAGACACCTTCTCCAGTAAGGTACCACCTCCCAAAGTGCCCACAAGTTTCCAAAACTGCTACCACCTGGGGGGCCAAGATTTGAAACACGTAAGCCTATGTAGGGGGGCATTTCATTCAACCACCACAGTGGACAAAGAAGTGGTCAAATGCTTCTAATGTCACAATTTCTTATAGAAGAAATATGAATTTAAGAGAAAGCATACATGAAAAAAAAAGTAATGTGAAATCTATGAACCATTTGACACCTCAAAGGGTTTATCCCTGGAGGTTGCCTGGAAGTACCATTGGGAATGACAGCTTTGTGATTTTTCACTACTTTTCGTCCCTATAGGAAAAAAAATGCATTTCTGAAAGAGATTTGGTATTATGAACTCTGATAACACTGCTGGTTGTCAGGTTTCTCTCTAATGAATAGCTTATCAGTAAATGTGCTCAGTGGTTAATTACCACATTAGGGCTTATTGGCAGAAAGTACAGTGCAATGCCCATTATCCTTATGCAAATTAAGAGTTACTATAGGTTAAATGCTGTGACCTCAAACCTCAGTCACTTGTCATAAATTAATAAACCCAGGTATGTACTAGCCTTGCTGGGATTTGAGCTGACAAAGAAACCCAGAAGTAAGAAATGAAGGATCCCAGGGCTTATACTCTGAAATGTCTGCAGAGCTGATCGAGCCACAAGGGTTGTTAGGTGTTTTTGTTCTGTTTTGACTTTGTTTCAAGCAGTCACATGGCTCAAGGTGCTGTTGATCCTGTCTTCCAAGAGATGGCTGGGGCACACAGAGACTATATGATTAGCAGAGAGCTGGACATGGTTCCAAAAGACATGTCTTGAGTGAAGCTATTATATAACAGACACCTAAATTCCCCTATGTCTTAGTTAAGGCTGCTCTAACAGAATGCCACAGATTACATAGTGTTAACAGTACATATTTATTCATCATAGTTTTGGAAGCTTGAAATACAAGGCTAAAGAACCAGTAGATCTGATCAAGGGAAGGCCTGGTTTGCAGACAGCCTTCTTCTTGCACCCTCCCATGGCAGAGGCAGAGAAAGAGAGAGAAAGTCCATTTTTCCTGTGTGTCTTCTCATAGGGAACTGATCCCATTCATTGGAGCTCTGCCCTCAAGGCTCAATTGCCTCCCCAAATTCTCACCTTCATATAGCATCCCATTGGGGTTAGGCTGTAATATAAGGATTTGGTGGGGGAGGGGAATTATCAACATTCAGTATATAGCACCAAGGAAGGCTTGTCATAGCCTTGTCTAAGCAAACTGAAGTTCATGATTGTCTGAGGTCATTTGCTGAAAGTGGTACATAGAGCAGCATATGTAAGACAGCCATCTAAAAATGGGGACCGTAGTGAGCCTATGTGACAGGGCAGAGGTGCAGCCACTAGTGGTCATAGATTTCATGAATGCTGTTGCTTTTTGCAACTCTAATCTTACTTTACTACCAGAAATGGGGGTTCCTGTGACTGTCAGAACTGGCTCAGGTATGAGGGAGTTGAGGGTCCCTCAAATTCAACTCTAGATTGATTGCTGAAACAAGGTAGGAACTGGCCTGATACCATCAAAACCTAGTCCAAATCTATTTATTATAAAGAGAGATTGGTGTTTAGCATTGGGGACTTCTAATATTTTGAAGGTACTGATTGATTTTTATACAAACCATGGGGAAACTTTCTGAATCTATAGAGCCACCATGGTTAATGTACCCTATATCAAGTACATTGAAATCTATACTAAAAAATGAGACCCTCAACATCTCAAGGGTAGAAAGAAAATCATTATTTCAATTCACCCTTGAAATGAGTCCTTGGTGTTCAACAAGGGAAAACAGTCTTTCATGTCTGGGGAATGTGTTCAGGTAATTTTGGTTGGAGATCAACATTTCTTACCACACTGTGAATGTTTATGTGGCTGGAGAAAAATAAGCTGTGGTTCCATTTTTGATCCATTAGCAGTGAGTGTGGTGGGTAAATTTCCTTAATTAGTCTCCAGGGTATTAGCAGTCCAACATTTTTAGACTATTGGGAGGAAGGGGGCAAGAAATGTACATGACTTGTCAGCCCTATGGCTCTGATCAGTTACTTTGATGTCTTCTGGGTCACTTTAAAATGTTTTCTTTAAGTCAGGACACATGTGATCCTCTCTGTCTCACCCAAAATTTGGTGTGTTAGTTGCAAGTACCCCAAGAAATCATCCTTTGTGCTTCACAATTCTCTAATACAAATGGAAAAGAAGGCTTTCCAAATTTGAGGCTAGTGCAAATTCCGTTAGATGTCAGGCACGGATAGTCGAAGAATGACAGAGTCACAGAAGAAGCATGGAGGGAGTGGTGTGTCCTCAACACAGCAGGTGTTCAGTGTAAGAGAATGAACAGTTGTAATGGTGGCTCAGAGATGGTACCTAGCTCAGAAAAAGCCCTTATCCATTATATAGGCTGTGGTGGACTAAATGTGGCTTTGAAGGTCTTCATGGTTTCCTTGTCATACAAACTGAGAGAGCTTCTTGCTTTTATACCTCACCTTTCTTACCACGTGACCTGATGAGCATTGGGAGTCAGGGGAGAATTCCCCACACAGTATCAGCCTGGAGTCATCTTAGAGCCACCACACCAAGAGAGAGAAAGTGTGGAAGAAAATTAAATATCTTTAAACAAGGACTACAAAGATGGTTCTCCTGAGAGCTTGTTAAATATAAGGGAATGAAAGGAAGTGAGACCTAAGAAGAGATTCAAATAGAGTGATCCAGATCCTGGAGAGTTGCTGGTCAAGTTCATTTTCATGTATTGTGTCTTCATCCCCCTGAAAACTTTGAGCAAATCTATAATAGCTTCCTTGATGGGTTAACTTTTCCTTAGACCAATTTTAGAGCTTAAGAATCGACTGAGAAGCTTTGAGGCACCCTAACAAAAATGGTATGGGCAAATAAGTTGTATTATGTCCGCTCAAATGGAGTAACAGTATTGAGAAACATTCTGATGTCATAAAACAATTATGCTAAAATTCTTTTGTAGCTTCCTGTCCATGTTTTTTTTAAAATCAGACTGCATTAGGCCTTAAACAATATGTGATATACTTTGAACATTTGAAGTTTATAAGAACAGATTCAGGGATGGGGAGATGGCTCAGTGATTAAAGGCACTTGCTTGCAAAGCCTGATGGCCTGGGTTCAATTCCTCAGCACCCCTGTAAAGCCAGAAGCACAAAGTGGCATTCTCTGCTTGTGAATAAATAAAGTGCAAAGAATGCATTCTGCATTCTTTTATTATTCATCACATTATTCATGTTGTTTGATGACTCTCTGAACATCACATTTTCAATATCTCAGTTTGATTCAAATAGACTTTATTCCTTCCCGTTGACTGTTATTTAGTGTTTCTTACATTATTTCACTTACTCCCAACCCCTTCTAATATGGCTAGGCATTGATATTGTTGTCACTTTTCAGTATCACAGTTAAGGTGATCATAAGCACTTGCTTGTGGCTTTGATCCACATTTGTGCCAGACTTTAAGGCATACACCTAGAAGTGAATTGCCAGATGAGTCATGAGCTGGGTGTCTCTTTAACTTTACCAGATATTGCTAAACTCACTTTCCAAAGCTTTGTACAAATTTATACTTCAATGAGCCATATATATTCCCTTTTCCCTGCACCTTGACAATGTTTTTCGTATTGCCAGTAAACCTGATAATTTAGTATAGACCAACTCAGTATAGTCCAAATGAAATTTACCCTGTAAAACAAATGCCTAGAATATTTTATGTGTCAAGTTTCTTGTTCCTGCTGAGAATGAAGAGACCTGAAGGGTGTATAAATTGAACATTTCCAACCTCATTTCTTATTCTACTAATCCCCAGTGAGAAGCCTCCCTCCCATTTGGGGTCTCATTTTGAAGCTGGTCTCTTCTTTATCAGAAGCTACTTACTGTCGTTTTACTTAAAACAGTTGTAGTTCTTCTCATTCTTACAGAATTTGATTAGACCAGCCTCAATATCTCACATACACAATCTCTCAACAGCTGTCAAGACATCTGAGAAGATACAAGGACACACTTTCACTCACAAAATAAAACAATACATAACTTGATCCTCAAAGCAGACATGATGACTGAAGCAATTGAAAAATGAAAGGTTCTAAACTGTTAAACAAAAGGTGTTTTCATAAGGAAAACTGTTTCCCAAATATATTGGTTGTTTCCCTAGAGGATGCTTCCCCATTCAGGAGAACTGATGAAAAGACAGGAAATTCTTATGGTCTTGTTCAAGTTTAAAATAGGTGAATAAACTTGAATCTGTCAGAGCAATGATTTCTATTACATAAAAATTATAGACTTTTTTCTTTGTTTCATGTATTTACTTGTGTGTGTGCTTACAAACAAACAGACAGTCACACACACACACACACACACACACACACACACACACACACACACACACACACACATATTGTGGCCTCTCTCCCACAACCAGGAATAAGGAACTTTTGCCACTGCAAAGGAACACTATATGTTTGCACACATGGGTGCCTTGGGAATGGAACCCTGGACCAGCAGGCTTTGCAATGAGTGTCTTTAACCAGTGAGCAATTTTTATAACTCCAAAATATGGTCGTTTTGTCTTTTAATCTTTGTGGACAATACTATTTGCCTACCAAACCCTGCTTATATTTTCCTTTCAAATGATTTTCTAAGAGGTTAAACAGGAAAATGGTCAATGAGACTAAGAACTTGGACAAAATGTTCTCTAAGGACATGGAGCCAGAGAGACAAAGACGGAGTACAAACACATGCAAGGAGGAGGATTACAAAAAATAATCCTTATTTTCATTTGTAACCCTCACAGAAATATGCAATCCAGGAATAAGAAGAGTGAATATAAGTAGAGATATTCTAATAAAGAATAAAAGCATACCTTTAAATTAGTTCAGTGTCAGAATGGATTAAGCTAATATACCGCTATTCCTACTGCACTATTCCTACAGAAACAAAAGTCTTTCTTGGAGGACATAAGTAACTCAAATGCCTCAAGTAACTTTTTGTGCTTTAAAATACAAGATCAGTGAATAAACCATTATCAAATATAACAAGAGGTAAGAGCATGTACCAGAAGCTGAGAGGGGAGAAACACACACACACACCTGATACTAGATACAAGCCTATAGGATACCTGTGAGTTAGAATTATTAAAAGCAGAATTTATAATAACTAGAGTAAACATTGTTAAGAAAATAGAGAACAGGATAGAAAGCTTTGGCTAAGAAACAGGATCTAGGGCTGGAGAAATGGCTCAGCGGTTAAGGCACTTGCCTCCAGTGCCTAAGGCCCTGGGTTCAATTCCCCAGGACCCACATAAGCCAGACCCACAAGGTGGTGGCCCTGGTGTTCCTTCTCTCTCTCTCTCTCTCTCTCTCTCTCTCTCTCTCTCTCTCTCTCTCTCTCTGTCTGTTAGAAAATAAATAAAATATTTTTTAAAAAAAAAAGAAACAGGATCTATCTGTGATGATGTTCTCTGCTTGGATTTATTTATGAATGGGAACCAGCTTCTTCCACAATTATGAAATTTCCTCTGAATTTGTAAGCCTGAAATAAACACCACTAAATCCCATAAACTGCATCTATTTGGAAGTTCATTCCAGCATTGTGGAACTGACTACTACAGTGTGAAAATATATGGAAATTCTAGAATGGAAAACATAATCTCGAAAACTAACAACTTGGGTCTGTGTTCAAAAGTGTAAAATAGAGCTGAGAAAAATATATGATTTGTAAGACAGATCAATAAAAATATATACAGCAGGGAGAAAAGAAAGATGAAAATTTTGGGAAAGAGGAGAAAAGACATACGTAGACAACACAGAGAAAGGATCAGTGTCCATTAGAATGGTGCCAGAGGTCTAGGGAGAATATTTAAAGGAATAATAGTTGAAGACCAGTTCATTGAGAGTTTTCCAAAATGAAGCAAAAGAAAGAAATCAAGCCACTTCTTTGAGTGTCCAGGAAGAATCAGCAGGATTAATACAAAAGAACATCTTAGAACAACTGCTAAAAACAAAATGTAGATGAAGGAGTGGGAAGGAGAAACAACTAAAAAAATTGTGTTTGAAAAATGTTATAATGTCACCTAAAACTCTGTGTGCTAACTAAAAAGTCAACCAACCAACCAACAAAAAACCATGAAAACAACCTAGAGAAACAGATGTATTTCCTTTAGAGGAGCCACACTGGGCTTCAGCTGAGTTCTCAAGAAAAATGACCCAGGAGAGGAGGCAAAACAGTGACATCTTCAAAATCCTAAAAAGAAAGTGATCACTTCCTCTTTTAGAATTTATTATCAGTGGAAATATCATTTCATAAGTGAAAAAGTGGGCTGGAGAGATTGCTCAGTGGTTAAAGCACTTCCCTGTAGTGCCTAACAATGAGGGTTCAGTTCCCCAGTACCTACATAAAGCCAGATGCATAAAATGGTGCATACATCTGGAATTTGCCATAGTTAGAGTCCCTGATATGTCCATTCATTATCTCTTTCTCCTTGCAAATAAATAAATAAATAAATAAATAAATAAATAAATAAATAAATTTTAAAAACTGAAAAAGATAAAACTGTGAGATAGGCCTGGGAGGCTGAGGCAGAAAGATTCCAAGTTCAAGGTCAGCCTGGGCTACAGTGAGTTCAAGGCAGTCAGGGCAACTTAATGAGACTGGGTGTGAAAATGAACAGTGAGAAGAGTCTGGGATCTTAGTATAGTGTATCACTTAGATTTGGGAGGCCCCTGTTTCAATCCCCAGTAAAAAGTAACTGCTAGCCAGGCTTGCTGGCCCAAGTCTTTAATCCCAGCACTCAGGAGGCAGACCTAGGAGGATTGCCATGAGTTCAAGGCAAGCCTGAGACTATGTAATAAATTCCAAGTCAACCTGGGCTAGAGCAAGACTCTACCTTGACCAAACAAAAAAAGTTACTTTTGACATATTTGCTTTAAGAGAAGTGCTTCAGGGAAATGAAGAAGTGCAACAAGGCCACTGTGAAATGTGTAAATAGGAATAATTATTGACAAGAAAAAAGTGAGACTATCTAGTAGGTGATCAAACTGGATTATTCAAAATGGTCACAAAAAATTTAGAAAGAAGGAATATGAAATTAAAGGTTTCTAAATGCCTTGAGATCCCTGGAAATTAGTAAAAATAAGACTTAATAAAAAAAAGTTCAACAAAAATCTCTCAAAGAAATTGAACTTATAAAGAAAAACTTCCTTTCAAAGAAAACACCTAGCCATATGGATTTACAGGTGATTCTTTCAAGCATCAAGAAAACAGAAAGAAGGCTGGAGAGATGGCTTAGCGGTTAAGGCACTTGCCTCCAGTGCCTAAGGCCCCAGGTTCAATTACCCAGGACCCACATAAACCAGACCCACAAGGTGGTGGCCCTGGTGCTCGCTTGTTCTCTCTCTCTCTCTCTCTCTCTCTCTCTCTCTCTCTCTCTCTCTCTCTCTCTCTCTCAGTGTAAAAGTATATATATATATATATATATATATATATATATATATATATATATATATATATATATATATATATATATATATATATATATATATAACAGAAAGATGTTAGCATTAAACTAGACAGATCAATGGAACAGAGTCCAGAAACTGACCCTCACATTTATGGGCATTTGGCTTTTGTCAAAGGTGATTCTATATGACACAAAGCATGATCTTTAAGGATACTCTTCTTGGTCAGTTTGTATCTTTATAGAAAAAAAAGAATATTGATTTCTGCCTCAGACAGTGCCTGTAGTCGAAGTCTAAGTAATTTAACATTTAAATATAAAGGTTAAACAATGAAGCATTTAGAAGGAAATAGAGCTGAATGCTTTCATGGGCAAAAGTTCTCACACTGACATGTAAAAATACTAACAACCAAAGAAAGAGCTGAAAACCTGAGGCTATGTCATGGTAAGCACATGAAAGGACATCCTCAAAACAGTAAGAAGAAAATACCAGAGTTGTATTAGTCAGGGTTCTCTAGAGGAAACAGAGTTGATAGAATGGAGTATAATAAAAGGGAATTTATTGGGGTAGCTTACGACTGTCCAACAATAGCAGTCTGCAGGCCCACAGGTGAAGAAACCAGAAGCTGTTCAGTCCACATGGCTGGATGTCTCAGCAGTCCCAATCCAGCCCAGAAGTCCTGATGGTTCCCTGAGGAGCGTCTGCTCTTCAGTCCATGATGTGAAGTCAAGGAAACTGGGTTCCAATGTCCAGGAAGGGTAGGAGAGCAGGACGCGAATGCAAGTCACAAAGAAGCACCAGCAGACC
>PVHP010001565.1:0-67973 GCA_004024765.1 Zapus hudsonius
ACAGAGGCAGAGAGTAATCACATTGGTAGTCTGGGGAAGTTTCAGTTAGGAAAACTGGGAGAAAACACTGGAAAGATGTCAAGAGCTGTGGAAAGCTGTGCCTGCAGCTTTAATGTTTTTGAAGAAGGAACATTAAACTGATGGCTATGGAGCATGCTTTCAATCCCTCTCTCAACTTCTACTTGCATGTTGTGTTTTACATAGTGTAATTATCCAGTGTGTATCAAATGAATGACTGGATCCCTGAATTCAGAGACAGCAGTGGACAAAGAAAGGACAAAATTAATATGAAAAATGTTTGGAAAGTGGGCTTGGTTGTCCTTGATGACTGCATAAGGGAATTTTTGGTTGCTTTTTCAGGGTAGCGTCTCACTCTAGCACAGGCTAATCTTGCTCTGTAGTCCCAGGCTGGCCTCACAGTGATTCTCCTACCTCTGCCTCGAGTACTGTGATTAAAAGTATGGGCCACCTTGTTTGGTTTATATAAATGAATTTTTGACTCTATGATCTTTTTGGTAATAAACCCATGCACAAAACTTGAGAATGAGAAGAAGCTGGTTCAATTTTATAGGAAAGGCCAAAGTTTAGATCTGGTGAGTTGGGGAGTTTGTGATCCCTTCAATTGAAGCTGCCTGGTGGACAGTAATAGGTTACATGCACCAAACCTCACCAGGTAACTACAGCCAGTCTGGGTCTTTAGTACATATATACCACACCTAAAAGACCCATTTGTGCTTTCTGAATTACCATTAATGTTATTGCTCATTTGCAGCTTGGTTTGTGGAGACGTTGAAGGAAAATTTGATGTTTTGTTCAATAGAATTCGAACAATCCAGAAGAAAAGTGGAAACTTTGATGTAAGATGATTCTGTTTACTGACTTTTACTATTGTTGTCAAACATAATAGGAAGTTGACTTCCTTTGTTGACTCCTTTCCTTTCTCTGTCTCTCCTCCCTGCCCCTTCCTGTCACATCACCCTCCCACTTCTAGCATTCCCTTGACTTCATGTCACTTAAGATCTGCTGCCTTCCCTACCTTCTCCTTGAAGCCTCTTTGGGTTGTCTTTTTCTCCCCCCTCCCCTTAGGCTGCTTTCTAGTTCCCTGCCATCTATTCATACTTCCTCCCTCCCTCCATCCCCCCTCTCAACATTTCAAGATTCCAAGTTAGAATACACATATGACAGAAAACATGTGGTGTTTGTCTTTCTGTACTTACTTGACTCCATTTTGTAAAACTGAGTTCCTTTAGGAGCACGAAGACTTAGTAGCTGTGAAGTGATAGGGAAGGAAGACCTCTTTATTATAGACCTCTTTGTACTGCTGGCATTTGAATCTCATTGCTTTATTTCTGTACAAAGACCAAAAAACCTGAAAAGCTATAAGCCTCCTTCTAACCCCTGAGTTTTGCAAGCACAGATTTATCTCAAGAAGATGTGGTATAAATTAAATCAGATGAGAAATGTGCAAATGCTTAAGAAAAAACTCTAAAGAAATGTTACTCCTAGGATACAGAAGGTATGGGACTAATTTGTTCATTGGCTTAACAGTCAAATAGATAGGACATTTTTTTTTAATGCCCAGTATATATTGCTAAAGGTTTCTAATGTTTTAAGTTGTATATTTCACAGAGGGATTCTTTAAAGGTATATTTCTCCATCATGTGTACTCCACGGAAGGAGAAGGGTGGAAGGAGAAAGCCACAGGGAGCATTTGAGAAGCACTTGAATTTTGTCTTCCTAAAGTTCGTTTTCCTCATTCCCTCTTCCCCTTCCCCAACTTTAATTTGACAGCTAGAGAGCTAGAATTTAGTAATTCATAGAATCAGTTATTCCTAATGAACTGTGTATTAATGATTTGAGATCATTAAGTTGGGCAGTTAGCTGAATGATATGACCAATAATGTAATATTTGATTTTTAAAAATCTCATATGTCTGTTTAAAAAACTCATTTTAGCTGCTGTTGTGTGTAGGAAATTTCTTTGGCTCCACCCCAGATGCTGAATGGGAGGAGTATAAGACTGGCATAAAGAAAGGTATGAAAATTATCTTTATTTAATGTATATTTTTTAACAAATTTTCAAAGCCTGCAATTTTTGCTAGGTTCTTTTTCACATATAGTTGTTTAAGAATTTTCCTCTTCCCCCTGGTGATACCTGTAATCCCAGCACTTGGGAGGCTGAGGCAGGAGAATAGCAAATTCAAGGCCAGGCTGGGCTACATGACTAGATCCTGCCTAACAATAAAAACAAAAAATAACAAAGAATTTTCCTTTTGGGATCTCCACTGAGCTGGGAAGAATGCATGTAAATAATTTACATGTTCACATTTTGAATTCAGTTCATTTTTACTCGAAAATACTTGTTTAGATTGACAGGAACAGAGTAAGTATAACCAAGTGTAGCCTTTCCTTTTCCAGTTCTGGTGTTTTTAAGCACTTCTATTTTAGGGGGTTGGTTTCCTTATTACATACACATTATCCATCTACTTTAAGATGTTCTCAGTGGTTAGCATGTTCTAGCATGTTCCATCGTTAGGATTACTGGGAGGGGATGCATAAGCCCTTAAGTTTTCTATGAGTATTTTCCTGTAAGAAGCATTTCTCAAAATCCAGAGCAGATCTGGTAACTTTATGTTGTCATGTCTGTTTCACTCACAAGCTCCTATTCAGACATATGTGCTTGGTGCCAATAACCAAGAAGCAGTAAAATATTTCCAAGAAGCTGATGGATGTGAATTAGCTGAGAACATTACTTATCTTGGTAAGTTGATAGTTTTTGTTTGTAATGAATATAATAAAGAGTTTTCAGGAATTAATCTCCCAGGAAACATTTGAGTGGATTCTGGATTCTTCTGAGATTACTGCCTGAGAGAATAAGGATCTTTTTCCTTTTTAGAGGGAGGGGTAAGGGATTCTTTTCCAAAGTGTGTATCTATTTCCTTAGGACCATGGTGTTTTTTTCTTATTTTCCCTACTTCCCCTCAATCTCATTATGTCCCCATTTCAGTGCAATCTCTTCAGCCACCTAGAGGGATAAATTCCTTGTCCACACTGCATAGAGTTCTTACGGTATAAACTAGAATCAAATGAAGGAAATTCCACAGGCCTTGTTGACTGTGTGTAGCTTACTTGTAGGTTGGGCTTCTAATCAGTTTAGCGCTACATTTCCAACAAAGTGAGGTTTTGAACTCATATATTTAGTACTAAGTACTAAATATATTCCTTTTAGTCTTTGCCCAGTTTCATGCCTTCTTTTCCACTCCAGGTTAAAGCTGCTCACAATCCTCCATATTGCTGTTAGTGCTTCGTTAGTATTGGCTAGTGTAAAAAGCACTGTCAAGTTTTGCTTTTGTTTCCTGCCCCCATTTGCTGGTTTACTTTCTCTTGCATCATTCAAGTTATTTTCTTAAGTGGTTCTTTCACATTTCCTCTTTTTTGTCTTGTTTCTTTAGAAAGCTTACCTATTTTCTTTGCTATAGAAGCCTTCCCTTAGCCTTTAGTCTTTATATCTGGCTATGGTTTTCATAAAAGCAATAACATCTTTCTCCAATAATATGACATCATTTAATAGTTCAACCCCAGGGTTGGGCTAGGATATCCTTAATACAAAAACTTGATGGTGCTTTAACTTATTATTTTTATTATATTAGTATTATTGGGATTAAAGGCCTCATTTGTGTTGAGCTATATTCCTGGCCTCTATATTTATTGTTTTTAGTCATAGTTATGAATCTGCACTTTATAATCTTTTTGCTATTAATCTTAACATAGGTGTGACCTATTAGAATTATCAGTTTGCTTTTTATATTTTAAGAACATACTATAGGGCTGGAGATATGGCTCAGAGGTTAAGGTGCTTGCCTGTAAAGCCTAACAACCCAAGTTCAATTACCCATTACCCACATACCCAGATGCATCTTGGAGTTCATTGGTGGCTTGTGGTCCTGGTGTGCCCATTTTCTCTGTCTTCTATTGTCCCTGCTTGCAGATGAATAAAATTTATTTTTAAAAAATTAAACATTACCATAAATATTTGGCCACCATTTTACCAAACGAATTCTACTGAGTTACATTTCTCAACCTGTAAGCAGTGATCTTGATGGTGAACATCAGAGAGTGAGCTTGAAGTGCTTCACTACACCCAACAGACAGTTTGGTAATTCTTTCTAGAATGTATAAAGTAATACAAGCTTTAGGGAGTTGGTCCTGTAAAAGTGAAAAAGGAAGCTGAGAAGAAGAAATGAGTGAGAAGGGAAGCAAGTAGATGATAGGACCTTGAGGAGGATACCCCATTGAGGGGCACAACGAGGGAGATGAGAGTGCTTAGAGGGGTTTGGAGTGTAAAGATACCAAGTCTATAGAATCTCCATGAAGAAAGCAGAGTTTCAGGGTAAGCGATCACTGGCAGCTATGGAGCTATCTGTGACCTTTAAGAGAACAGAGGGAGAAAGGACCTAGATTGTAGTGGGCTAAAGAACAGAGTTAAAGCAGCCAGGTATACAGCACATACCTGTAATTCCAGCACTTGGGAGGTGAGGCAGAAGGATCAGAAGTTGAAGACCAGCTTCAGCTATATAGTGAGTTCAATGTCAGCTTGGGCTGCATGAGAACATGTCTCAAAATAAACAAACAAGAGTTAAAGCACAGACTACTCTTCAGAAATTTGAAACTGAAAGGTTTAAGTGTTCTAGTTTTATTGTATACTCACCTTGAATGGGGATGACAGAGTGTGTTCTCTATCCTTTTCTAAAGAGAAATAGAAGTAGCCAATCAAGTAGAGACTCAGTAAATGAAAAGAGAGGTAGACATTGATGAACAGAGTCTGGGAGATAGCAGGAAGAAGTGGATTCAAGGTCCACGCTGGGAGTAACTGTAGGTAATAGTGAAACCTCTAATTTTCACAAGCAATTGCTTTTTCTGAATGTTTTTTGAGGACATCTTTTGTAGGTCCAAAGCTTCCTCTGAACTGCAATTACTTTTCTTCTCATTGCCTCCTCCTGTTTCCAGGTGTCAAGTCCATACAGAATCTAATCCTAGCACTTTCGGGGGTAAGATAGTATCATCTATCTTTTAGTCCATACAGAGTCTAATCCTAGCACTTTCGGGGGTAAGATAGGATCACCATGAGTTCAAGGCTATCCTAGGGCTATTGAGTGAGTTCCAGGTCATCCTGGACTAGGAGACCCTTCCTTGAATACAACATTAAAAAAAAAAAAGACAAAAAGCCACCTTTTTAAAGTCACTGCTTCTCAACTTTTATTGGTAATATTTGTTAGGCATCTGGTCCATGTGTATCAGCAGCCTCCTTATAAGGGCTGTCTAGACTTAGGAACAGGGCTGTTCTTAGAGCCTAGCAGCCACACTGGGGCTAAGAGTTTATATTCCTTCAGGAATGTAGACTGGCAACGATACAAGAAAGTTGTGGCATAGAGAAAGAGATTAAATGCTATATAAATGGCATTTTGTTCTGCTGTTGTGACTAAAATGTGTCCATTTTTCTTTGAACCCAGGTCGTAAAGGTATCTTCACTGGAAGCTCAGGGCTGCAGGTCGTATACCTCAGTGGGACAGAGTCCTTAAATGAACCAGTCCCAGGTTACAGTTTTAGTCCCAAGGATGTGTCTTCCCTGAAAACAATGCTGTGTTCAACATCCCAGTTTAAGGGGGTTGATATCTTGCTCACATCCCCATGGCCCAAGTATGTGGGAAACTTTGGGAATTCTTCTGTGAGTAGTGCTTGTTCACTTGGAATTTCTAAAAGCAAATTATATTGGCTTAAGTTGGGCTTTTAAATTTTCTGTCTCTCTGTTTTTAATTTCTGCTTGTGTCTGTGGGGGTGGGGTGGGGAGGGTATGTGGAGAGTGTGTGGTGTGGTGCCCAACCCATAACCTCACCTGCAGTTGGTGGGGGGTGGGATGTATCACCTGTGGTGGCCAGAGTGGAACTTCTTTGGTTGTCCTGCTCCATTGCACCTCTGCCCAGTCTTTGTTTTGAACCCTAGTTCCTTTCCTTACTCGAGCTTGAGGGGCTTCTATGAATCTTGGATCTGCTTCCCTGTGGGACCTGGGGTTACAGGTGCACATGGCTGTGCAACCTCAGGCTTCCTCAGGCCCTCATGTTTGAGCAAGAAGCACGTTTAACCACTAAACCATCTCTCTAGCCCAGATGTTTTCTCTTTATTCTGAATATTTTAAATATTTTAGCTCTTAGTACCTTTCACTTGAAATGTTTCCTAAAAAGTTTCAGGATTCTAAAGTTTTGTCATTACAGACCAAAACAGAAATTGGTCTCAAATATGATTTCCAGATGAGTCTGCTGAAACTTAGTTAGAAACAGATGGCTTTTTAAATTATGCTCTCCTTCAAGCATTTTCTCATATTTTGAGGGTTCACTAATTTTCAGTGAAAAGATTTATAGTTATTGGCATCTCTACTGTAATATTTCCACTTTTTGTTCCAGAACATTGCTTTTGGTTCTCAATTTTTTTTTTTTTAATTGAGTCAATGTGAGAATGAGTTTAGTAATCTAAAGATCTGTATGTGGGAACAGGGTGCTGAAAACCTTGTACTTCTCTGTTAGGGACACTGATAATGGCATGCATTGGAGCTCATTGTGTTTCATTTTAATATTTTTATAAATACTATTGCGGAGTGATGGCTATCATGGAATATGAAATACTACTTTGGTAGACAAGGCCTAAGGAAAGGTTGCATGAGGATAGAAAGCATCAGCTGAGCCTCAGTGAAAGGAAATATAGAATGCATTTGGAGAAGAAACCCCACAAATGGAGTCAGGATCATCAGTGATGCCCCAGAAGAGGGCCTTGTGCTAGACCACTTCTTGTCAATTGTTATGGTCAGCTTTCTAGTTGCTGCGCAGAAAGAACCTAAACAAAAGCGGCTTATGGAGGAATGGGTTTATTTGGCTTACGGACTCCAGGGAAGACTCCATCATGGCAGGGAAAATGATGGCACGAGCAGAGGGGTGGACATCACCTCCGCCACAGTGCTGCAAACAGCGGCAGGAAGGTGTGCCAAATACTGGCAAGGGGAAGCTGGCTTTAACCCCCATAAGCTGGCCCCCAACAACACAGCTTCATCGAGGTTGTAAAACCCAAACTGCCATCAGTTGAGGATCGATCTATCAGAACACATTCATTTGTTTGTGGGGGACACCTGGATCAAACCATGACATCAATGTTAGCACACATAAGATGTTCTGCAAACAAGATTGAGAAAATGAAGCCCCTTTATTTTGGTACCCTCCAAAGCTAAAAGTTTATAACCATACAAGATATTTATGGAAGAGAAAACAAGATAGTTTATCATTTCTTGTGATGCTGCAACTAAGCCCAAGGCCAGTTCCCTGCCCCTTAGCAAAAACCTGGAGGAAAGCAACTCCCTGAAATACTTAGTGGGAAATAAAGTTTGATAATTTATTTCCAGCTAAATCCTTCTCTTTGAATAAATCATATTATGGATAAGAGACCACGTGATTGGCTGTTAACAGAAATTAGAATGTTCTGTTTTCTCTGATTTCCATAAACATAAAATGCACATTCCGGGCTGGAGAGATGGCTCAGTGGTTAAGTCACTTGCCTCTAGTGCCTAAGGCCCTGGGTTCAATTCCCCAGGACCCACATATGCCAGACCTACAAGGTGGTGGCCCTGGTGCATATTCATTCTCTCTCTCTCTCTCTCTCTCTCTCTCTCTCTCTCTCTCTCCTTAAAAATGAATAAATAAAATATTTTTTAAAAATGCACATTCCTTTACCCACATTTGTATCTATGTGCAAATTTGAAGGATATTTCAAAATGCTTCTCATTTCTTTGTATTTCTTGATAATTCTTAGGTCTGTGTGGATGACTAGGTTTCTGTTTACTAGGGAGAAGTGGATACCAAAAAATGTGGCTCTGCTTTGATATCCAGTCTTGCCACAGGCTTGAAACCAAGGTATCATTTTGCTGCATTGGAAAAGTCATATTATGAGAGGCTTCCATATCGGTGAGTAGCATTTCATTTTCAGCTTTTTGAAGACCTTGCCTTGAATCTTGTTGTTTACTTTTTGCTGGGTAACATCTTAGTTTTTTGTTTGTTTGTTTGTTTTGTTTTGGTTACTCAGGTACTGAATGAAGTGACTCTCAAGTCATTCATCTTCTCCAAGTTTGTACCGTAACTTGAAATAGAAGGGATTGGGTTATAAGACCCTTTAATAATGTGAGGGTCTGAGGAGACAGTACTGAGTGGTCATTACAGTACTTTGTAGCACAATAGGTCCTATTTTCTTTTTTTTTTTTTTTTTAAATTTTATTCTAATTTAGTAGATCAGGAAAAGGGGAGTTGGATGGGGAAATTGGATGTGGGAAGTCATAAGTCGCCACCAGTGTGGGGAAAACCACGTGTCAGAAAGTTCACAGAGCTTTTACTATTTAGTTAGATAAGCGGCCCAAGAAAAGATAACAGAAAAGCTCCCTTTGTGAAAAAGAGAGGTTCGTGAGAGAAAGGTCTGGAGCCTGCCCCCTACCCCAGCGGGGTAGGGGTACAGGCCTTACCTCACTGAGGCCTAGGTCAGCAGTGCTTCTACTCCATTGCCATGTGGGAAAAAAAAAAGCAGGTCCTATTTTCTTTAGGTTAAAATAGTAAATACTTTTTGGATAGTCTTGAAAACTCAGCTCTCAGGACAATCACTTTGGAAATACTTTAAATTTGGGAATCATGAACGTATATCCTGCTGAGTGTGGTAATGCACACCTATGTTCCTAGTACTCAGAAGGCTAAAGCAGGAAAATTGCAATAAGTTCAAGGCAGTCTGGGCTACAGACTGAGACCTTATCTCACCACCCCTCCCAAAAGAAAAATTTGTATTTGTTGTTTCCTGTTTATTTTTTAGTTTGACTTTTAACTTTTGCTTTCTTTTAGCAATATTGTTGGTTAATGTGGAGTAATTTTATTTTATTTTTTATAGTCAAACACTTATTTACAATTTATTTGCAAGCAGAGAGAGAGAAAGTTGGGTTGCTAGGTAGGGCCTCCTGCCACTGAAAATGAACTCCAGATGTATGTGCCACTTTGTGCATTTGGCTTTACATGGGTACTAGAGAATTGAACCCAGGTCAACAGGCTTGGCAAGCAAGTGCCTTTAACTACTGAGCCATATCCCCAGCCCCAAAATACTTAAATTAACTTAGGTGTCAGGACTAAAATTGTATTCTTTATTTTTTTCAGTTTTTAGGAAATTTTTCTTTATGTATTCAGTTATTTGTTAATTATAAAGCATTTACATGGCTCCAAGGACCAGTTATAAAATGAAGGACATTCCTCATGCAGCTCCCACTGCATACCTCCAACACTTCCTTCCTTTTCACTATGTAGGTATTGTGGACAGCTTCTCATTGATGCACAGAAAAGAACCACCATAATCTCCCCAACCCCCCATAAACTGATAATCATACACAATATAAAATGCAGTGCATTCAGTCCAACTTTTAAAATCCGCACAGTTTTGCGGTGTGTTTTTTTTTTTTTTTCCGAGGTAGGGTCTCACTGTAGCCCAAACTGACCTGGAATTCACTATGTAGTCTCAGTGTGGCCTTGAACTCACAGTGATCATCCTACCTCTGCCTCCCAGGTTCTGGAACCAAAGATATGTGCCTCCATGCCCAGCTAAAAATCCCCAGTTTTTTTTCCATCCCAATGATATTCAAACATCCTCATAATCTAAAGTCTTTAACTGAGCCATAATACCAAAATAATAATAATAATAATAATAATAATAATGATGATGATGATACAGAACAAGTTCCCAGTATAAAAGTAGCATTAAGCATAGCAAAGACAGTTGAACCCATGCAAGATTTAAAACATACAGGGCAACATCAAACTCTAACTCCAAATCTGATAATAACCAGTAATGGGTCTTTTGGAGTTCTAATTCTGCCCCTCTAGCTTGGCTACTCACAGTCCCAGAAAATTTCATCTGCTGGCAGCTGTCCTTGGCAGCCATCCTATAGTCCTGATATTTCACTGGGTCTCCACTGCAACCCATGGTTCATCCTCATGGCTCTATCAGGCCTCTACACAGGTAACCCAACAGGTCTGCTTCACACTGCCCATGGCTATTTCCAAAAAACAAAACCATGTTGCAAATCTAATGACCCACGTTCCTGCATTTGTTATACTCCATAGTACCAGGTGGACTACCAATTTGTTAATCCAGGGAGGAACAAAGCCAACTTTAAAGAACAGGAAAACTTCAACATTCAGGCCCCCTACATCAAAAGAGTAGTCTGCATTTGTCTTATTGTCCCAATGCCTGACCCAATCTCAAGGGCTGTAATCTCTCAAACCATTATAGCTGAATGAACAGTGGTCTTGTCCCAAAGATTTCATTTCTTTCTGTGCCATCTCCATCTGCTCACACCAGTCATTTTTATGCAAATTGACCCTTCACAAGTTCTCAGGACACAGGCAGGCAGAAGGCATTAAGCCTCACACAAACTGCTTCTAGATCAGTCCCAATAAAGTTCTTTCTTTCATTAGCCAAGCCTCACGGTCCATAGTTCTTACTGCATTCAGGTCTTTCAACTCTGACCAGAATGGTCCATGAAGCTGTACTTACAGCACTGCAAGGCATCTCTTAAGCCACCCACATTCCTCTTGCATATCAGTTGTAAAAGGCCAAAGCCACGGGGGGAGGGGGGGGAGAAATACTACATCTATTCCTATTTAAGGTATATCTTTGCAACCTTACCTAAAACATGTTTATTTTTGGTTTTTACTATTTTCATTTTTTAATTACCCAAAAGAACAGTGAAGTGAACCCTCATGTTCATCTAGCTCTAATAATTATGAACAGTTGGATATTGTATCAGTTTTCTAAAAGCAAAAGTTGGAATTTAGGTGCTTTTCAAGGACACGATCTGACTGCTTTGAAATAACAGCCCACTAGGCAGGAATTGATACCCTACTAGATAGGCAACTTCTCTAGATCATTGACTTGTGGTCAGCTCAGGACTTCTGGTCTTTTCATGGCCCCTTAGGGTCTACATATTTCATAATTGCAAATCAAAAGTAAAGTAGGCCAGGCGTGGTGGCATGTGCCTTTAATCCCAGCACCTAGGAGGTAGAGTTAGGAGGATCGCTGTGAGTTTGAGGCCACCCTGAGACTACATAATGAATTCCAGGTCAGCCCGGGCTAGCGTGAGACCCTTCCTCAAAAAACAAAATTTTTTTTAAAAAAAAAGTAAAGCAGCTAGGATTTCAAGGGCATCCTCAAATACATGGCAAGTTTGATGCCAGCCAGATTACATGAAACCTTGCCTCTAAATAAATAAATAAATAAATAAATAAATAAATAAATAAAACGGAGCTAAAGAGATAGATGGCTCAGCAGTTAAGGCACTTGCCTGAAAAGCTTACCAGCCTGGGTTCAGTTCCCCAGTACCCACATAAAGTCAGATGCAGAAGGTGGCGCATGTACTTAGGGTTTATAGTGGCTAGAGGCCTTCGCGTGCCCATTCTTTCTCTCTCCCTACCTCTCTCTCTTTCTCTCTCTCTCTGTCTTTCTCTCTCTCTGCTTGCAAATAAATAAAAATATTTTTAAGAAACATGACAAAAAGTAAGTGTTCTTGCCCTCTTCGTCCTCCACTTACTTGCAGTTCTTTGGTTTCTGTCAGGATCCTCTCCAGTTTCATGACCTGTGCACATACACAATTTTAAATCTAGTTCTGCATCTGAAATGCAGTATTTATCTGAGTCTGGCTTATTTTGTTTAACATAATGGTTTACAGTTCCATCCATTTTCCTGCAAATGTCATGATTACATTTCTTTTTTCGTGGCTGCATAAAATTTCATTGTGTATGTACCACATTTTATTCATTTGTTGATGGATATCCTGGCTGTTGTGAATTGTGTAGCAATAAACGGATGCATAAATATCTCTGTGATATATTAGCTTTGGGTATATACCCAAGAGGGCTCTAGCTGTATCATATGGTAGTTGTATATTTAGTTTTTAAAGAAACCTCAGTGTTGGTTTCTCTAGTGACTACCTCAATTCACATTCTCACCAGCAATACATCCTTTCCCCACATCCTTGCCAATATTTGTTGTTGTTTGGTTTCTTGATGATAGCCATTTTGACTAAGGATACATGAAAGCAGAAGGTTTACTGTTGGGAAGGAGGAAGAGAACCAGCCAGTGGGAAGCAGGCACTATGAGGGAGGGCAGTGAAGGAGATGGATGAATTAGAATAGAGTAGAATGACTCATATATGAAAATGCTCTAATGTAACCAATTACTTTATATGCTGATAGAAAAGATTAATAGATATAATAAATGATGGTGACCTGTTATTTTACAAATATGTCCTAGAAACCATGTCGTTCTACAAGAAAATACACAGCATGCCACCCGGTTCATAGCTCTGGCAAATGTTGGAAATCCAGAAAAGAAAAAGGTAAGGATTTGAGTATTTGGCAGTACAGTAATAGTCATTATCTGCTTGATACATGTTTCTCTTGCCTAGTTTAGCACTTAGATCTTCCTTTCTTCCCAACGCCAAGGTCCCAACAACTTCAGTGACTGAAAGGTCAGCTTTCTTTGGATGCTTTGTAGGAGGTCTTAGAAAAAGGCTTGGGAAAATGAGGTACCACATGGTGTTCCTTCTTTAGCTGTTTGTGAGCTTGTACTCCAATTATACTACTGCTTGTTTCTTCTAGTAACTTTCTTTAGCTGAAATTTCAGATATGTTCTGTGAAGTCTTCACAATAAAATCAATTGATTACATGGAGAGAATCAGTACTACCCCTAATGTTATATCCTTTTTCTTTGAAGTATCTTTATGCATTCAGTATTGTTCCCATGAAATTAATGGATACAGCAGAATTGGTGAAACAGCCCCCAGATGTCACCGAAAACCCTTACAGGAAGTCTGGCAAGGAAGCATCCATAGGAAAACAAATTCCTGCTCCTGAGGTATGTTCTAATTGTGCCATGGTATTTTTCAGGGCAGAATTGCCTAGTGTAAGTATACCTTTCTTGGTTATAATTTAGTATATTAAACAAGCTAATTCTACAATCAAAATGTTTTTCCCCTTGGCAAATCTTAGTAATATTTAGAAAGTCTTCATAGGTTTTCACTAAGCTCAGTGTTATTTTATTTTTAAATTGTATTTTAGAGTTAACAGTTAAGTCTTCTTTTGTCTAAACTTGAATAATCAATAATGATTTAAGGTTACCCTTTTTATGGTGTATTTCCTTGTCTAAAGCTGATGGTCTATTATTAGCTCTTCAGGTAAAGATCCCTTGATGCAGTGTAATTTATGAGTTCTAATAGAGAAATAAGATTCACTCTGAAGAAGTCTTAGTAGCAGACTTTTTGGAAAACTACTTTTCCTCCTACTAAATCAAGTATCAAGTTTCCATACTGGAATTCATGGTGTGTCTACTTTCTCAGACTTTCCTGTTTTCTTTTTTACCATTCCTCCTAATCATTCTTTCTTATCTCTTTAAACAGATTGGATCAGACTTGTTTCACATGTGAAATTGTCCCTATTGATACTGTTGATAGATTTTCCATGTCCCTGTGGAGAGAGATAGGAAAACAGAGCTTAGGTGTCCTTGTTCTGTTTTAGACAAGAGTTGTACTACAACTTGCATTTTTTGAAATTTATTTTATTTTATTTCTTTATTTGCAAGCAGAGATACAGAGAGAGAGAGAGAGAGAGAGAGAGAGAGAGAGAGAGAACACAAGCATGGGTATACCAGGGCCTCTAGCCACTGCAAACAAATTCCAGATGCGTGTGTTACCTTGTGCATCTGGCTTACGTGTGTGCTGGGGATCCTTGGGCTCTAGAGACAATTGCCTTAACCACTAAGCCATCTCTCCAGCCCCTACAACTTGCATTTTAACTTACCTTTCCAAAGAGATGAGTTTGGTGGTAGCTTGGTTAAATATGCTAACATATGTGACTGAGTGCAGGTGTCAGGGTTGGGAAGATATTTTTCTTCCCAAGGAAGGAATGGTTCAGAGGAAATACAGATGTAATATGGTAGGATTGTTCCCCTCTGTGTGAATGTTGGCTGCTTGTCTAAAGACTAGTTGAATAATAATACTCATCTTTCTTTGGCTATTCTAGGAAGAACCAGCTTGTCAATTCTTCTTTGATTTAAATGAAAAGCAGGGGAGGAAGCGCTCATCCACAGGCAGAGATAGCAAAGCTTCTCCTCATGCAAAGCAGCCTCGCAAACCTCGTAAGTCCCTTGGTTCCACAGGACTCCTTTGTGACCAGTAGCTGTTTGGGAAGTGGTATTGCTGAGACAGCATCTTCTGGCAAAGGAACAGTGTATGGAGTCATTAGGAGCAAAGTAAAATAGTCTGACTTTGGGGCTGTTTGAGACTTCCTATAAGAACTATAGAGAAAGCTTCTTTCCTTTGTCTTTGTGAAACACATGAAGATTGTATAGAACTGACATAGGTTTCTGAAATAATGGATAATCAACCTGAGAGGAGAGAGTTTTCAGGCTGTTTCATTGAGATCTTCTGTCTCCACCCTCTTATTTCAAAGAAGAATCTCGACATAGGCAGGTGAGAACATTGCTTTTAGCATAGCTGGAACTAGGGTTGTGCTGTGTGATGCCCCAGTCCAACGTCCTCTCCTTACATCCATTACCATCAAAATGTGATAGTTGTTGTTTGCAGGCTACCTACCTGGGAACTGATGACTGATGAAGAGCTCTTTTAATAATAATAGAAGTTTATTTCATTGACAAAGGTGTTGTGGTGGGGAAGGAGCACAAGCCCAGCTCACTGTGGCAGTACTATGTACAATCTACCAGTGTATAAAGATGAGACAAAGATGTATGTGTTCTGTAGGGTGATGATGTGCTTTGTGCTTGAACATAATAACATTAAGCTTTCTTTCATATGAAGCTCAGCCTCCGGGACCCTGCTGGTTTTGCCTTGCCAGCCCTGAAGTAGAAAAGCATTTGGTGGTCAATGTTGGCACACATGTGAGTTGCTTCCATGGACATTTAGCAAAAAAGGAAATGCCTATTTTTTTTTTTAATTGAGATACAATGAGCATATAAAGTTTACCTTGTTTTTTTTTTTTTTTTTTTTGAGATAGGGTCTTGCTCTAGCCCAGGCTGACCTGGAATTCACTATGTAGTCTCAGGGTGGCCTGGAGCTCATTGTGATCCACCTACCTCTGCTTCCCAAGTACTAGGACTAAAGGTTGTGCCATCATACTCAGCTTGAGTTTACCATTTTAAGTGTAAATTTTATTGAATTTTTTAGAATGCTGAATAATGCATACCATTACATAATAGCTTTAGAATATTTTCCATCACTCATAAAATTTCTTAAATTTATAGTTAATATCAGTTTCCACCCTTAGCCTGTTGGTTTTAGACATTTTGTATTACCAGAATTAGATAATACATGACCTATTGTGTCTTGCTTCTTTGATAGAATCGTATTCTTCAAGGTTTATCCATTGTATTTCACATATCAGTGTATCACTCCTAGTATTCCTCATAAAGAGTTTAATACATTTTATCTACCCATCACTGATAAATATTTAGTTTGTTACCACTTTATGGCTACTAGAAATAAAGCTACTGTGTTTTATTTGAGAAATGGCTCAGCTGTTAAAGGCACTTGCTTACAAAGCCTGACGGCCTGGGTTCAATTCCGCAGTACTCACATAAAGCCAAAGTGGAACATGCATTTGGAGTTTATTTGCAGTGGCAGGAGGCCCTAGTGCACCCATACTCACTCTCCTTCTCTGTCTGCCTCTTTCTCTCTGTCTCTCTCAAATAAAGAAAAGCTGCTGTGTAAGATTTGCATACAAGTCTTTTTAACTGTATACTTTCAGGTATATATTTTCATTTCTTTCAAACAGATAGGGATTAGAATAGCTAGATAATTTGATAAGTTTATTTTAATTTTAAGGAACTGCCCAACACTTTGGCAAAAAAAACTGTCCTTTTTATATTCCCCCCAGCAATAGACTAGGGCTTTAGTTGTTCCACATCTCATCCAGCATTTGTTTTCTTTCTTTCTTTGTTTTCTGTTGCTGTTGTGTGTGCAGTGTATAGGTGTATGTGTGTGTGCACTGTGCAGAGGCTGGAGAAAGACATCAGGTATCCTTCTCTATTGCTCTTTTGCCTTACTTCCTTGAGACAGAGTTCCTATTGAACTTGGGACTGGCTAACCAGTGAGCCTAGAGATCTTTCTCTGCTCCCCTCAGTAATGGACTTACAAACATATGTGGTTATGCCCTACTTAGAATGTGGGTGCTGGGGATCAAACTCAGATCCTCATGTTTGTGCTACAAGTTCTCTTACCTGCTGATCCATCTCCTCAGCCCTTCACTAACATTTCTTCATGAATTGAACCCAGGACTTTGCTGGTGCTGGGCAAGAACTCTACCACTGCCATGTATCCTTAGCCTATTGTCTGCCTTTTCGTTTATAGCAACTCTCTATAGTTTTTTTCTTTAGTTTTTATTTATTTGCAAGCGGAGAGAGACAAAGAAAGGGGGGAAGAGGGAGATAGAACAAGCATGCCAGGGCCTCAAGCTGCTACAAATGAACTCCAGATGCATGCACCACTTTGTGCATCTGACACACACAAAAGAGAGAAAGTTAGGGGCCATTTGGGATTTTTTTCCTATGCTCCCAGGCCCACTCTGTTTGTATATAAGCTTACTGTGTGTATAGGCTCTTTGCTGGAGTCTCATCCGTGCAGTATTGCTGTCTTGACTCTGATTCTTCTTCAGTGCTACCTTGCCCTGGCCAAAGGAGGCTTATCTGGTGACCATGTTCTCATCCTGCCCATTGGACACTACCAATCAGTTGTGGAGCTTTCAGCAGAGGTGGTGGAAGAGGTAGAAAAGTATAAGTCTACCCTGAAACGCTTCTTTAAGAGTAAAGGGAAACGCTGTGTTCTCTTTGAAAGAAATTATAAGAGCCATCACCTCCAGCTTCAGGTAGGTGATTTCCACCCCAGAATTTGGAAGGCACTATGGTAGCCATGTGATTGATAAATGTTTAATGATTAACTTAAATATTTAATTTTAATTTGGTATTTAAAATATTTGGTCAATATGATTTTAATAATGTTCATTTAAAAGGCTAAGACTCTGGCAGTAGTCCCTGAGATTTCATAGGGAAGTTAATGATGGATATAAATAAAAAGGATGATGAGTGCCTGTGTCTTGTTTAGAAAAAGTGGGTAGTTGAGAAAAATTCCAAGAAGATGAAGACATAGGCCTTGATGGGTAAGGAGTTGGGATATTTTTTGTGTGAAGAATTACAGAGATAGGGAATAGTCTTCTAGCCTGCAGAAAGCTAGTAGCTCAGAAATTCATTGATTATGTACAGGCAATTCGTTTGTTGTGGTGGCTTCTTTCTGCACATTTGTTAAGTTTTCAAATGGGCCTGAATCTGCCACATACATTAAGTAGGAGCTGGTAAAGGTTCAAAGACCAAGAGGTATCTTGAGCTTTTCGTGCACCAGAGATCTGCTCCCATATGTGACAGGCTATCTCATAAGTTTAAGTCCTACGGACAGGCTGATAACAGCTGTCTGGCCTGAGGAGAGTCTATGCTGAGGGGTGTTTCTCCACTCCTGTGATGGATTTGCTACTCCTCAGAGACTATGCAGACACAACCTCTCTAGGACCAATATGAAAATGTCTCCTATTTCCCCAAATCCCACCCAGGTCATTCCTGTGCCTCTCAGCTGCTGTGCTACAGATGACATTAAAGATGCCTTCATTACCCAGGCACAAGAGCAACAGATAGAGCTGTTAGAAATCCCAGAGCACTCCGACATCAAACAGGTGAACAGGAGGGGGTGGTGATATTCAGGTAGGAGTAAAGATCTGGTTCTTGACATGTTGAGCCTGAGGTAGTCACACTATTCCAAAAATATTAACTAGACAATTTAGAACTTGAACACAAGGTGTTTAGTAGACTAGAGATGATGACGGCATCACAACAAAGTCTTAGTGCTCAATGCAGTTAACATAGTCTGAGGAAGGAGCTTAGAAGGCTAGGTACCATTGGAAGGCTATTAGCTGTTTAAACAAGTTGCACCAAGTAGTTTGGTAGCCATAGCTTCTCACACATCTCCCCTCTAGTACGGTCCAGGTTAAATTAGAGCTTACAGGAGATGATGTCCTAATGCAACTCTTTATTTTAGATTGCACAGCCAGGAGCGGCATATTTTTATGTTGAATTTGACACAGGAGAGAAGCTTTTCCACAGAATTAAAAAGAATTTTCCTTTGCAATTTGGAAGGTTTGTATGTTTTCCTATTTCTTTTCTTTCTTTCTTTTTTTTTTTTTTTAAAGTAGGGACTGACCGTAGCCCTAGCTGACCTGGAATTCACTCTGTAGTCCCAGGCTGGCTTTAAATTCACAGGGATCTTCCTATCTCTGCCTCCCAAGTGCTGGGACTAAAAGTGTGTGCCACAACACCTAGCGTTTTTCTTATATCCAATGTATTTTCACTAGACCTCCTATAAACAAAATGGTGGGCTGCATAGATAGTTGATAAAAAGCCAAATAGGAAATAGCCCTGCCTCCAAGAGCTTATAGTCTTAGGGAAAATCTGATATTTATATGCATGAGAGAGCCATGTGATGTGGAACTTGAAAAGACCATGGATGGCAGCTTTGAGGAGCAATTTACTTTAGAAACTCAGAAAAGGAAGAGCCACCAGACATGTCCAAAGTGTGGCCATGGGCTGCATGCACCTGCATATGGCTGAGGTTAACCAACACAACACTGTGAACTTACTTAAAGCATGTTTGTTCTGTACTTTTCTATTTATGCATGTATGTATGAATTGAATCTGGGTCCTTAGGCTTTGCCAGGCAAACACCTTAACCACTGAGCCATCTCTCCAGCCATTTTTTTTTTTTTTGGTAACTTGATTTCATAGTTCTGAAGTATGAACATTATAGGTGCAGTGTCAAAAGGCTTAACACACCTATAGACTTCATGATAGGGTTAAAGTTGAACTTAGAGAGATAGACTTCAAGGGGAAAGATTGGGACAAGCACCTTCTAGCCAAAGGAAGTAAAATATTGCCATTGAACATATGCTGGGTCTGATACTATGTGGAGAACCTCACATGCCTCATTTAACCTTCACAACTCTATAAGATAAATACTGTCATCCCAATTTGTCAGCGTGGAGAATGAGGCTCTATAGCAAGTGCCCAACAGAACTTTCCACAAAGATGAAAATGCTCTATATGTTTGTACTGTCCAGTATGTAAATCACTAGTACCTGTGGTTGGAGGACACTTGAAAATGGGATGGAGAGACTGACTTTTAAATTTTACTAAATTAGAATTGAAATGTAAATAGCCATATGTAGCTGTATTGGATAGCATGACTTAAGATAGGTTAAGGAGCAGGTTACACAAAATTTTTAGGTTCAAACCTAGGTCTAGTAGACCCCAGAATGAGAGGTCTTTACCTCATTATTCTATAGTGTTAGAAAAGCCTGAATGAGACTTTTACCCCTTGCTCCTTATACCAGGCATAACTGTAAGCCCATATAGAGACCATAAGTTACTCAAAGATTGAAGACAGGAAGTTGTGGAAGGAAGTAGAAAAATGTATAAAGTGGGTTATCTGATGTTGGTCTCTGCTTTGAAGTTGTTTTGTCTGTCTTTGTCATGTGCCCATGGTTAGAACTGGCTTTGAACCTTGAACCTCTCTTGGACTAACTTGGAAAGCCTCCAAGAGATTGCCCCATTGGATAAGTCCCACATGTGGTTATTTAAATTTTCAAAAAGACAAATGATCAATGAAAATAAGTATGTTGTATGCTATATATTCAGATATTCAACTTGGTCTTTTTATTGTTGCCTTAGCAATAGACTGGGATCTCCCCAGTGAGGACATAGGTATGTGATTGACAATACCTATAGGTGTGTGAAACCCACACTGTGGTTTTGTAGTCATGATAGTTCATATTTTCAACATTTCAATGTTTTTCAAAATAGTAATTTAAAGTTGATACATTTTATAGTTAGCGATTCTAAAAAGTAAGCTTTTTCCAGCTTAATAAGAAAAGTAGCTCTATCTTGATTTTATATGTGAAGAACTAGGCTCAGGACTAAAATTTAATATGTCCTTTGACTCTTAGAGGCTCATGCGGTTTATTTCCAACTCACCTATTTATTGTACCTTCAAAGTTAAAAATAAACCTAACAGAATTATTTCTTATATATCAAAACAATAAAAATGTAAACCAATAGACATCAAAAGCAGCTCGTGTGTATGTATCTATATACACAGGTTCTGAGACCCAAAACAAGTTGTTTTCTTCACATTGAACTTCTGTTGGATACCTGTATAGGTGTGAGTTCCTGCAGCAGGAAAAAGCAGAATTTTAAGTCCGAATGGGTGTGACACATGACCGCACCATGCCCTCAGCAAGCTCATGGTCTAGTTGAAATGACAGAACTGGTTTAAAGCAGGATATAACCTCTGCTAGGGAAGTGGTTTGCTTGTGTTACCTCTGTACTTTACAAAACCCCCTATAGATGTTCTTAATTGCACTTCATAAGAGGAATGAAGGCTCAGAGATGAAGTAAGCTACCAACTTACAGCCAGAAAGTGGTAGAACTAGGAATGGACTCCAGTCTCTTTTGACAGCAGGGCCCTCCTTCTGTCTAGTCTGCTGTGTTTCCTCAGTAAGCACTGATAGTGTGTTCCAGAAGAAATAAATGGGGTGGGAAGGGTCAGGAAAGAGGGAGGACTTGTGCTGATTGCTTAATAGGAATATGATTTTAATAGAATGACAGAGATGTCACTCAGGGCAGGAGAGAACAGTATGAGAAAAGTCAGAGATCTGCATATTCTCTTTGGGTGATGTTGAAGAGAGCTTTCTAATTAGAGAGGAACAAAGGAAGAAGAGCCCATTCTGACCTTTCTTTGCTCTTTCTACAGAGAGGTACTGGCCAGTGAAGCCATTCTCAACATTCCTGACAAGTCTGACTGGAGGCAGTGTCAGGTCAGCAAGGAAGAGGAGGAGACGCTGGCTCGCCGCTTCCGGAAAGACTTTGAGCCCTTTGACTTTACGTTGGATGACTAAACAAAGTGGACATTTCATGAACTTTGCAGGAAATTGTTATAGCCTGTTTTTTAAACATTGTAGCCCCAAGGGTGCTGCCTCCCTGCCACTTTTTCAGGCCTAGGACTGAATTTTTTTTTTTTTTTTGAGAAAAGTCATTCTGAGGTGAAAATTGTATGTTAAAAACATTTCTGCTGGGCATGGTGGCACACACCTTCAGTCCCAGCACTCTGAAGGCAGAGGTAGCAGGATGCTGTGAGTTCGAGGCCAGCCAGTGACTACAGAGTGTATCTCAGGTCAGCCTGGGCTAGAGAGAGACCTTACCTCAACAGCTTGTCTTTGCTTACATCTTTACATCTTCACAAACTGTCAAGCCAAATGTGTTATCACATGCCTATAAATCTCAGTACTTAAAAGGCTGACACAGAAGGATTGTCATGAGTTAAAGGCCAGTCTGGGTTATAGTGTGAGACTCTCCCAAACAAAAACAAAAAACACCCTAAACTGTCAAATAAAATCCAAATGCTTTCCCATGGTTGATAGCTATCTTGTATCATGTTGCCTTTGACCATGGAAATAAAACTATTGAGCAGGAGGAAGCAGAGCTTAGGCTCAGCTGTTGCCCAGAGTAGAGAAATGACCTGTGACTTTTTTATTCCCTAGAGCATCATCTGATTTTCACAGAAGAGCCAGGTTTTCATGTAGCCCTGGCTTGCCTCAAACTCTCTATGTAACTAAAGACAATGAGCTTCTGATTATCTTGTCTTTACCCTGCAAGTGCTGGGATTAAGGGTGTGCTCCACCATGCCAAATTTATTCAGTTCTAGGAGTCCAACCCAGAGCCTCATGCATGCTAAATAAGCACTCTACCCACTGAGCTCCATCCCCAGCCCTAGATATCCAGTGTCTGCCCCAGCATTAGTCTAGGTTCCAAGAATATACCCATGTCCTAACATGGTGCCTGCTCTCCCATAGTTTATAGTCTAACTGGAAGGTACAGGTTTTAGAAAAGATGAAGCTGGGTGTGGTGGGTCCCACCTTTAATCTCAGCCCTCAGGGGGCTGAAGTAGGAGGATCACCTTGAGTTGGAGGCCAGCCTGGGCAACAGAATTTCAGGTCAGCCTGGATTGGAGTGAAACCCTGGCTCACAAAACAAAAATTGAGTTCTTTGACTATGTTTTAAATGCTTAAGAGATGTGTCCAGAGGACTTCTAGATAATTCTAAAACTCATGGGGGTGAAGCTCTAGGGATCTTCAGGCTATAGACATTGTAAAGGAAGTCATGAGAGGATGAAAGAGACTGAATGTAGTCCTAAACAAGATGACCCCACTTAGAGCAGCAGTTCATGGAGAGGGAACAGCATAAAGCAGAATTGTCTCTGATGTCAAAAGAAAACTATTTTTCTTATATGTTGGGCACTTATATCCCAGACTTTAACTTAATCCTCACAAAAATCTCTGTTTTGCACATGCAAAAAAAAAAAAAAGGCTTTGAAACTTGAAGATTGTGGAGACTGGGATCAACCATCCAGGGACATATATATATATATATATATATTCTTAAATTGTACAATTTTATGAGAATTTAAATGTTTAAAAAGTGAACTATGGGAACCATCTTGGTTTCTGCAAAGCTGGCCACTGGAGGCTAGAGAATGCCTCAGTGGGGTTAAAGGTGCTTGGCCTGCTTGCTTGTAACTCCTGCTGTTCAGGGTCAGGGTTCATTTCCCCACTACCCATGCAAAACTAGATGGACAAAGTAGCACATGCATCTGAAGTTTGTTTGCAGTGGCAAGAGGTCCTGGCACACTTAGTTGCTCTCTTTCAAAATAAATAAAAATATAGATGGCCACTTGGGGGGTCATCCCAACCAACATTCTTGCTGGGGTTTTCAGTATCCTTCACTAACTCTTCTGAGTTGGAATATGTGGTTATACTCCCCCCTTGGAAATTGGAAACACAACTAGTACTAGATCTCTTCTACAAAGACCCTCTGTGCTGTGCCTCGTCCTAACACATGTGTTCTCAGAGGCTCAGTTGCCATTATCGCCAAGTCTGATATTCCAGGTCCATGGACACCATTTCTCATACCATGCATTATCCGTGACCCATCACATTGACTTGCACAGAATTACACGTTCAACATTCCTGACTTTTGAGATGACTGCTGGTTTTATACTGTGAGTTGTTAGCATTCCAAGGCTCGGCACAGCTTAAAGGACTAAGCCTGCAATCCCAGAATTGGAATAGAAGGGAGCTCCAAAACGGCCTGGTGTACACGGCATCCCATCGGAGCGGATGTGCGGCTCCCGCCCCTTAGAAGCACAGGTTGCACCCGCCGCGCTCCCAAGCTGGCCTTTGCAGTGCTGCAGCGCACCTCTAAAAACCCCTGCGCTGGCAAAGCCGGGACTTCAGTTACCAGGCTGCAAGCTCTCAGACATCCAGGAGAGCTCGACGCTCCGGGAAACCGTCCCATCTTTGTGTTGTTGGGAATTGGAAGGAAGATTTTGGAGCAGGCGAATGACTGCGATCGGAGGACTTTGCGCGCCGTGTAAGCCGCAGCGGTTTAGCGGCTGGCGGGCCGTGGGACAGCCGAGCCCCGCGGGGGCCGGGGCGGCGCCGGAAGTGACGCTCCTCCCGCGAGAGGGAAGGCGCGCGAGTCGCCCTCGGCGGCCCGGAACCGGCCTGGCAGCGGCCGAGCGCGCGCCGCTCGCCCTCCCGCCCCATGGAGCGGCCCCCGGGGCTGCGGCCGGGCGCGGGCGGGCCGTGGGAGATGCGCGAGCGGCTGGGCACCGGCGGCTTCGGGAACGTGTGCCTGTACCAGCACCGGGTGAGCCCGGGGGAGCCGGCGGGCGGGCGGGCGGACGGGCGGGCGCGCGAGGGAAACCGGGGTCCCGGCTGGGAAGGACGGAGGGGCTGACGCCAGGCTCGGGGACTCTGCTCTCGTCGAGTACAAACAGTGACCTCGCCGCTTCCTCCCTTGCTGTAAGTAGGGTTAGTTGGGGTGCTGGGGGTGGAACCCGGCACCTCGCACCTGCCAGGTAGGCCGGCGCTCGTCCTCCACCCTGGAGACCTGCCGTAATGACCGTGATCCTTCCCCAGAGAGATGCACAGACACACCCCGCACCCCACATGGCCGTTTCCCCAAGGACATGTTAGGTGAATAGGCTATTGCAGGGAAGCCTTTGTTTTGTTACCTGTTAACCTGTGTGTAATAATGCACCTCCGTCCTGGATCTGTTTGAGTAAAAAGAGTAATGGATGTCAAGGCGAGTACTGTAACTGTCAGCTGTTAGTTCCCGCTGTTGATGTGTTGTGGTGGTTATCACAGTCCTCAGCAGTTGGTCTCAAAAAGGAAATGTCAGGATAAAAATAGTGTTCTGGGAAAATTACTTTGTGAAGGATAAGTTTAATTTGAAAAACGAATAGGACAAGATGAGCACTTAAGCTATTACTAAGATATTAGAGTTGACTTAAGAATGAAGAAGGGAATCTTAAAGAGAAAAATAGTCATTTGCTGTTTTAAGGAACATGAACGTGGGTAGCAAGCTCGTAATTTGTAGTAGAGGGGGCGTAAAAAGTCTGTCTTGGGGAAATGTTTGCGGTGCATTTGGTGTGACTAATGTCACTAGTACAACTGAGGAATCTTTGTGAAGCAGGTTTCTAGGTAGAACATAGAAGGAGGTCTTGGAAAGAGAATGCAAAGAAAAAGGCCAAAGCATTAAGTACTATATTAGAAAAGGAATGAATGTAGTAGTTCTCACCATCAGTGGGGACATAATGCACTCAGAGAAGAATGAAGAGGGATCCAAGTCTTGGGGTGAAATATTGCTTGTGGTATCTAAGCCTGTCCATCAGCCTGACACTAAGGAAAGAAATGTATTCTGACATGTTTTTGTTTGCTTTCATGCCAGCACTCTGGAGGCAGTTTGGAATCTGGCTCAAGGTGGATTTTTTTTTTTTTCCCCTTGAGGTAGGGTCTCAGTCTAGCCCAGGCTGACCTGGATCTCATTCTGTATTTTCAGGCTGGCCTCAAACTCATAATAATCCTCCTATCTCTGCCTCCCAAGTGCTGGGATTAAAGGTATGTACCATTACACCCAGTTTTTTTGTTTGTTTGTTTTGAGGTAGAGTCTCACCTTAAACACAGGCTGGCCTTGAACTCACAGCGATCCTCCTACCTCTGCCTCCAGAGTGCTGTGATTAAAGGCTTGTGCCACCATAGCCTGCTATAAATGCTTTTAACTTCAATTTAAAAAATAACAAAATTTACCAATTTTAGTGTCCATAAGCATTAAGTACATTCACATTAAGAATCAAACAACACAATCCCCAGCATTTTTTTCTTCCCAAACTACAACTCCATTTCATTTCCTCTTTTCCACAGCTCTTTTCAATACCATTCTACTTTCTGTTTCTATTAATTAAATTCATCACTTTTTTTTTTTTTTTTTTTGGTTTTTTGAGATAGGGTCTAGCTCTAGCCCAGGCTGGGTGGCCTTGAACTCACAGTGATCCTCCTACTTCTGCCTCCTGAGTGCTGGAATTAAAATTCATCACTTCTTTTAAATTATTTTTTAAATATTTTATTTATTTATTTGTAAGCGGAGGCATACAGAGAGGGAGAGAGATGAAGTGAGTATGGGCGCACCAGGGCCTCCAGCCCCTGCAAACAAACTCCAGACATATGCGGCACTTTGTGCATCTGGCTTATGTGGGTACTGGGGAATTGAATCTATGTGCTTAGGCTCTGGAGGCAATTGCCTTAACCGCTGAGCCATCTCTCCAGCCCTTAAAATTCATCACTTTTTAAATAGAAGATTTGGGCTCCCCAAGATCAAAATCTCTTAGGAACTTTTAAATTGATCAGAAGACCCTTTCCCATAAATGGGACAACCAAATTTGACAATTAGACCTGTGATAAAGGAGAAAAAATTATAAGTAAGACTTGGAAACAGAATCATTCTTTCCTGACTCGGGTTAACTTGACAGCTTTCAGGATACTTATTGGTATAAGTCATAGTCCAGAAGAAAGGACATGAGATGATATTTGACTGACCACTGGGCACAGATGGTGTTCAAAAAGAGATTTCAAATCTAGTGAGAGACATAGAACCAAAGAACAGCTAGGCATGGTGGTATCCAACTATGATGCTAGTACTTAGGAGGCTGAGGCAGGGGATCTCCAGTTTGAAGGCAGCTTGAACTACATAATGAGGTCAAGGTCAGCCTGGGTTATAGGGAGACCCTGTCTCAAAAACACAAACTGTAGTGTGAAACTCTGTGTAATCAATGTATTTTCAGTCATGGAAGCAAGGCAGAGTAACCACAGAACTTTCCTAGGGAATGAGGTAGTTTGGAAAAACTAATTCCATGCAATACTTTAAAGAAAGAATATAGAAACCAGGCTTGGTGGCTTGTGTTTGAAATGGCTCTATGGGAAAAGCTATGCAAGCATGAAGACCTGAGTTCATATCCACAGTTTCCACATAAATGCCAGATGTGATATTTTCCCTATATTCCCAGTTCTGGGGAGGCAGAGGCAAGGCATACCTGGGACTCTGCTACCTTGTTGGCTGAATTGGTGAGCTCTAAGTTTGAGGAGAGCTCCAGTCTCAGTGAATGAGATGGAAAACCGTAGAGGAAGAAGACAACTGATAGCAATCTCTGGCTTGTACATGCACACACTCATTCACCCAAAAAAGCTCCAAAAATGAAAAGAAACAGTATCTTCTAGATTTTTATTGTGATATACATTGTTGTGTTAAGTACATTTGTACTGTTTTACTATCATCATTGCTGTCTCCAGAATGTTCTGGGGGGTGTGGGGGAAGGTAAGAGAAGTAGGACCTCATTTTGTTGCCAGACTGGCCTCATAATCTTGCCTCAGCCTCCCAAATCACTGGGACCACAGGCCCAAGGCACAAGTCACCACACCCAGCTTACCACGACTTCTTTTTAAACAGTTTGTTGTTGCTGTGGTTAGGCACCTATAAACTTCCCAGAGAATATACTTTATTCCACAGAGTAGGTGAAGTATATGCTGAGAAGTTAAAGAATCTGTTGGGATAGGATTGTTTTGCAATAGTTAACCTTGTGCTTAGGGCTTAATGTCCTAGCTGTGCTAGAGGGTCTCCATTGTGGTAAAACTTTCTATGGGATACAGCTACAACCAGGTTCTTGCTCATAACGAAAGTTTAAAAGAGTGAGCACTGTCCTTAAGCTAGTTTGAAGTCTGCAGTAGTTCCTTTTTTCTCTCTACTGTTAGTCTCTTTCCTTTTCCCAGTCCTCAATTCAGACTGTCCTTTTGAAGCTGTTTTGCTACCTCGCCTGTATGATTTCCCCCACTTTTCTCAGCTCCTGGGTGCTTTTACTATCATACACAGCTTTCCCCACACCTCTGATTTGTCAGAGATGACACATGTTGGAAGCTTTCATAATATCTGAACATAGTAGAGCTTGTTTGGCCCTGATAGCATTATTAGTGTTGCCAGAATATGATGAGGTCTGGCATATACATAGGGTGAGTTTAATTTTAGTCAGAACTGGCTAAATTACTAATCATAGGCAAGAAGTCTTAGGTTCATGCAAACTTTGGATTTTCTTCCATATCATTTGAAATGCAAACATTTTTTTTCATGTCATTTAAAATGCAAAGATTAGAATCTAATTTTGGAGAGTGTTTTTGCAGCACACTTGTTAATATGAAAACTTTTTGAAGCCAGAGAGCCCTGAATGCTAAGGTTTGGGGTCTTTGAGAAGAGGCTTGTGTATTTCTAGCAATATGCTTGAGAGAGTATTCTGAGACCTGTTAGGATCTGCCTCAGGCAGAAAAGCTTATGTACTGTGATATATTTGAGTTAGTTTTAAAGCATCAGTTTATAGTATTTTAGTTTAACTAGTATTGGCTCAGGAGAGTTGTGGATAATATATTTAATTAGAAAAATAAAAGAGGTCTATAGCCATATCACCCTGAATGAGCCCCATCTGTCTAATCTCTGAAGCTAAGCAGGGTTGGACTGTTAGGGTCCACAAACTGTCCCAATGAAGACCACCACTCATGTATGCAAAAGCAAGAGTGTTTATTTCTCGAGACAGGAAGCCAGCATTCAGGGGTCCACCCTCTAGCAAGAAGGGGACCCTGAATGGAATTCACAGACACCTTTTAAAGCATGAAATTACAAGGGGGGAGGGGGGAGTTGGAATTACATCATGGGGTTGATGTGCTTTGAAGTGATTGGTTCCCTGTCTGCTTATGTGTATCCCTGATAAGATAGCCAGAAGACCTGATCTTTGTGTCTCCTCCAGTCAAGCATCCTCTGGTTATAACTGTTTCTTTTTTAGTTAACTGAATCAGAGGAGATTCCTGTTATGTTTCCCTTAAACATCCTCTGACTGTAGCTACTTCCCCTTGGTCATTGAAAAGCAGGAAATTTCCATTGTGTTCATTATAGCCATTATGGCCCAAGGTTAAACACCAGGTGGTCAGAGCAGATTAGAGAATCCTAGAGGCAAGCAGTTTTACAAAATTTCTTTGTGGCCTCTTAGGACCTGGTTGGTACTTGAATGGGAGTGAAGCTAAAGAGAATATTGTTTCCCTGGCTTGATATTTCTTTTTTTAAAATATTTTATTTATTCATTTTTCAAGCAGAGAGAGAGAGGGAGACAGAAACAGAGAGAGAGAGAACGAGAGAGAGAGAGAGAGAGAGAGAGAGAGAGAGAGAGCACCAGGGCCACCATCTTGTGGCTCTGGTTTATGTGGGTACTGGGGAATTGAACCGGGAGCCTTAGGCACTGGAGGGAAGTGCCTTAACCACTGAGCCATCTCTCCAGCCCTTGATATTTCTTTGACTGCAAATAAATCTGCACGAGAATCTAATTTATTTGTATTGTTGATTTTCTATTTTGACAGGAACTTGATCTCAAAATAGCAATTAAGTTTTGTCGCCTAGAGCTAAGTTCCAAAAACAGAGAACGGTGGTGCCATGAAATCCAGATCATGAAGAAGTAAGTGTACTTGATGAATTACACTTCTTTATTTTTACAGCCCAGCCAGTTTTTAATCATAGAGAAAGAAGCCAGGAATTTGCCCTTCTCAAGATTTTTTTGGGAAAATCATGTTATGATTAAGAAAGTTTAAAGCTGGGCATGATGGTGCACGCCTTTAATCCCTGCACTAAGAGGCAGATGTAGGAGGATTGCCATGGGTTCAAGGCCACCCTCAGACTACATTGTGAATTCCAGGTCAGCCTATGCTGGCTAGAGCAAGACCCTATCTGGGGCAGAGGGGTCAGAGGAAGAAGAAAAAGAAAGTTTAAAAAGCTAGATATATTATCACTCAGCTCTCTGAATCTTCTGGATATTGAGCAGTTTTATCATTAGCATATAAATTGTTCTCATTTCTTTTGTACCTATTTTTGTTAAGTAATATATCTTTATTTTGTGGCTTACACTATAAACATTAGTATTGATAGTTTATATGTCTTGGGAATTTGGGACTGAGTTAATTACATGATGCTCAGGGCCTCTCCTGAGATGTCAAAATGTTGACTGGAGCTCTAGTTATTTGAAGGCTTGACTAGGTTTGATGTATTCACTTCCTTGCTCACCTAATGTGGCTATTGGCCAGAGACAGCAATTCCTCACAAATAGCCCCTACATAGGAAGGTGCAAATGTCTTAATGGCATGGGAAAAGTAGATATATTTTAACTTTGACAGGTAGTATGTTTTACAGATCATTCTTGGAACTGTCACACAATAATGTATTTAGGTCAAATCCTATTTTGTGTATGAGGAAATTGAAACTCATACAGTCAGTTACTAGATTTGAAATGAACATTTTCTGCTCAATTTACTTTTATGGCTTTCAAAGTTAACTAAATGGCAGAATCACCAGGAAAGCTTAGTATAATCTCAGACCAGACATGTAGAGCTTCTGTTTCTTTGGGCCCTAAGACTTGAGAATCTGTCCTAGTTTGGTGATCTACTTCATCATCATCATGATGAGGACTGGGATAATAGATTGTTAACTTGGTTTGTGTGTGTGTGTGTTTTGGGGGGGTAGGGTCTGACTCTAGCCCAGGGTGGCCTCGAACTCACAGCAAGTCTCCCACTTCTGCCTCCTGAATGCTGGAACTATGACTACCATGCTCAGCTTTTAAGTTGTTCCCTCAAAAAAAAGTATGGGTTGGGATAGGGCTGTTGCTACTGCAGGTGAACTCCAGACACGTGCCACCTTGTGCATCTGGCTTTATGTGGGTACTGAGGATTCAAACCCGGTTTGGTAAGATTTATAAACAAGCACCTTTAACTGCTGAGTCATCTCCCCAGCCCACAAATATTATTAATTTTGCTGAAATTCTTGCTTCTCAGCTAGTGAGATACTTCAACCAAAGTACAGAGTGAGGATATCCTTTCCATGTCCCCATAATTTCATTGGCTTTCTGTTCTTTCTTAGTAGTATGCTTATGTATATTTTTCTTCTAAAAATTATTAACTTTTAATCCTATAAATCAGAAATTAGAATTTTATAAACAATACCAGTTTTCCTTATCTTACTCTCAAACACCCAATTAATGCCAGTCTTTCTTATCTGACTCTCCAACACCTAATTATCATTTCAAATGTAGTCCCTTTTCATTGGACAAAAGTTTTTTTTATTATTATTATTATAATGTTTTCTTCTTGTTAGGTTGAACCATGCCAATGTTGTTAAGGCCTGTGATGTTCCTGAAGAATTGAATTTTTTGATTAATGATGTGCCTCTTCTAGCAATGGAATACTGTTCTGGAGGAGATCTCCGGAAGGTAGTGTGGATGTTTGGATATGATGGGATAGTAAATCACAAGCTTTAGTAGTGTTTTAATCAATTGTGATATGATAATCTACAGTAAGAATTAGAGAACTGTAGCCTGATACCTGTTCTATAAATGTGTTTTCTTTTTTTAAAAAATATTTTATTCATTTTCAAGCAGAGAGCTACAGAGAGAGAGAGAGAGAGAGAGAGAGAGAAAGAGAGAGAACCAGGGCCAACACCTTGTGGGTCTGGCTTATGTGGGTCCTGGGGAATTGAACCCTGGGCCTTAGGCACTGGAGGCAAGTGCCTTAACTGCTGAACCATCTCTCCAGCCCAATATAAATGTGTTTTCATTGGAATATGGCTATGTTCATTTTATGGCTGCTTTCTTAAAACTCTAGAATGGAGTAGTTGTTACATATCATGTGGTTTCCAGAAGTATTTAATATTTAAAGTATTTAACATCTGGCTCTTTATAGAAAATATCTGCTAACCTTCAATTGAGAGCATGCATTTTTATTATCTCCTATATGGGACTATGTTAATAGTGTTAAATCAAAGTATTGGCATTTAAGGGGCTTATTAAAAAGTCACTTTTTATTATAATCATTCTTTCCTATTTCATTTTAAATGCTTCTGTGGAGATAAATATATATGAGATTTGTCAAACTTTTTAAATTCTAAATTCTTCTGACCCTTATCTTTACTTTTATGAGCCTTGTCATGAAATTTACTTAACCTCTATGGATTTGGTGATTATGTTTTTCCCTTCTTACATCTTTGGTTACTGTTTTTGAGACAGTCTTACTATATAGCCCATGCTGGCCTTGAACTCATGATTCTCCTGCCTCAGCCTCCCAAGCTGAAATTCCAGATATGCACCATCATACCTGGCTCCTTCTTATACCTTATCATTACTTATTTTGTCATGTGAATACTCTCTGACAGTATAGTGATTATAATATGTGTTGGTATTGCTGCCTAACAGTTTCTAGTACACATTTTTAGACTTTATTTTTATTTTCTTTAGCTACTCAACAAACCAGAAAATTGCTGTGGACTTAAAGAAAGCCAGATACTTTCTTTACTGAGTGATATAGGTATGTAATCAATATTAAAATACCACTGTGATTCAATGTCCTTTGTCCCATAGAAGATTCTGTATACTATTTAGAAATTAAGGACAGAGCTGGGAAGATGGCTCAGCAGTTAAAGGTGCTTACAAGTAAAGCCTGCCAGTCCAAGTTAGTTCCCAAACCACCAGTGTAAGCCATACACAGAAAGTGATACAAGTATCTGGGGTTTGTTTGCAGCAACAAAAGGCCCTATTGTATCCCCCCCCCCCACATATACAATGTGCAAATAAATTAATTTAGAAAACAAGGAAAACTTCATATACAAAGCATGCAAATTTTTAACATTAATTATAAAAATCCATTACTAACAATGCTAAATTATAACTAGGATAATTTGTCCTTTGTGTTTGGGAATTTGTGTTTTTGTTTTTTGGCTAAAAACCCTTCTTCTAATAAATGTTGACAAACATCTGATAAAAAATGGTGTGAAATAACATTAGTTTTCATCTTCTCGCTGTCCTCACTGATGTAGTAACTTTGCTTACAGTAGAATCGCATCTCTTTATGGGACAGGTGAGCTCTTAGGGTGAAGTTCTCTGTTTAATCAGAATTACTACTGAAAACTTCCTAAACTAGTCATTACCTATGCCTTTGGAGAAAGCTCAAAAGTCAAGACTTTGTTTTCCTATATATTTTGGTGTTGTTTCTTTTCCTAGGTCATGGTCACCAAAGTCCTATTGAAAATGATGATTGAGGTGGGAGGGAAAGGCCATAGGAATTATAGGAGTTTTCTCAATTGAGTTTTCCATTTATTTTTAACGTTAATTCCAGTAAGTTAAATGAAGTTACTCTAATTCTTCAGTATTTATTTAATGTTACTGAATTTTCTGAAAAAAAAGTCTGAACTATAATGATATTAGTTATGCAGCTGTGATGGACTATAGAAATTTGATCATCACAATGGAACTTTACAAAATCTGAGACAAAAGCTGAGCATGGTGAGGCATGCCTATCATCTCAGGACCTGGAAAAGGCAAGAGGGATCAGAAATCCAAGATCATTCCTAGGTTTAACTTAGTATTTTCTGTTACTTCTCAATACATTTTAAATTTCACTTAGGATCTGGGATTCGATATTTGCATGAAAACAAAATTATACACCGAGATCTAAAACCTGAAAACATAGTTCTTCAGGATGTTGGTGGAAAGGTAAGTGAAACATGAGGAATGTTCCATGCTTAATGCTGTAGAGTCTACCTGTAGTCTTTGTGCTTCAAAGAACTTTATTACCTTTACTAATTTAATCCTCGTCATACTGTAGTTTTGTGGTTAGATTTTTGTCTTCTCTGCCAAAACAGCAGCTTCCTTAGAGAGAAGGCATGACATCTGTCTTGTTCATGTCTGTTTTTCCAGCACCACGTCTAGCAGAAATAGTAGGGAGTAAGAAAATAATTTGTTAGTCCTTAGTGTTTTATTCTTCTGCTACACAACCAGAACACATTCAGGCATCCTGAGTCTGCATTCCCTCAAAACAAACAAAAAAGTATGTTTTTCTTGTGGTTTTGTGGGGGAGGGTAGTCCTGAGAGTCTCATGCTAGCCCAGGCTGACTCAGAACTTACTCTAGCCCCAGGGTGGCCTCACACTCATATCATAGATCTTTCTGAGTGCTAGGCTTAAAGGAGAGCAGTACCATGCCCAGCTAATGTTTTATTGTTTGTTTTTTAAAATGCATACTGCTCTCAAATTCCAACATTTAATTAAAACTTAAGGGCTGGAGAGATAGCTCAGCAATTAAGGCTCTTGCCTGCAAAGCCTAAGGACCCAGGTTCGATTCCCTGGTACCCATGTAAAGCCAGATGCACAGAGTGGTGCATGCATTTGGAGTTCATTTGCTGTGGCTGGAGGCCCTGGTGTACCCATTTTTTTCTGTGTCTCCCCCCACACTTGCAAATAATTTTTAAACATCTTTATTTTCAACAACTGGATACATTGAATGAGCCAGTCTTGTGGTGGTACCCCCATTTCCCTCTTCCTTGTCTCCAAGACTTAAAGCCAGGTATGGTGGCACAGAACTGTTATCCCAGCACTTGGTGATAGTGGCCCAAGGATCAGGAAAGTTCAGGGTCATCCTCAGCTACGTAGAGAGTTCTAGTTTGAGGCCAGCATGGGCTACATGAGCTCCTGTCTCAACAAAACAAAACTGTTTTCTAAACAAGTCATCTTGAGAGGAATCATAAATTGTGCTTCACATTTATGAGAATAATTTGTTATGACATGCTGACTTACATTAACCCATCCTGTGGTTAGTGCGATGCTTCTTCACGTTTGAAAATCACTGTCCTTTACCTTCCAGTTTAATGAATCAAGCTTACTCTGAATATAATTAAAACTAATAACCAGTGTACTTACTTGTCTTTTTAATTAATTTTTTTTGATTGATTATTTTGAGGTAAGGTCTTCCTCTAGCCCAGGCTAATGTGGAACACGGTTTGTAGCCCCAGGTTGGCCTCAAACTCACAGTGATCCTCCTAGCTCAGCCTTTGAGTGCTGGGACTAAAGGTGTGCTCCACCATGCCCAGCTAGTCTATTTAATTCTTATCTGTGTCAGACAGTGTGTTATTTATTTCCACTATTCCATTGAGGTATAATAAAAAAAATTCTGTGATGTAGGGACTATTAGTAATCTATGTAGGAAATTGCCAGAAGTTAAAGAACTTGACCAAGATTTCATAGTCAACCAGGCGAAGTGGCTCACATCTGTAATCCTAGCATTTGGGAGGAATGCTCAAGTTTGAGGCCAGCTTAGGTGGCAGTAAAAGACTCTGTCTCAATGAAAATAACCAAAAAGAGAAAGAAAAAAAGAAAAGCAAATAAAAATCAGACTTGACAGATTTTTGTGTTATTCTGGAGCCCAAGCCCTTCACTACCCTATCTATGGTTTCATAAGAAATTATTGCCTAATTTTATTTATAAATTTGAGAGACAGTGAGAGAGAAAGAAGCCGATAGAGAGAATGGGTGCGCCAGGGACTCTAGCCACTGTAAATAAACTCCAGATATATGTGCCACGTTGTGTATTCGGCTTCACGTGAGCATTTAGGAATTGAACTCGCGTCCTTCTGCTTTGCAGGCAAACACCTTAACCTCTAAGCCATCTCTTTAGCCCATGCCTTTCTTTTTTTAATTTTTAGTTTTTGCTGTGCTTGTGACTGAACCTAAGGCCTTGTGCCTGTAATCTATCACTAAGTTGCATCTTTAGCCTGCCTTTGCTTTGTAAGTATTTTAACCACTCAGTTAATATACTGGCTTATTATTTTACAGATAATGCATAAAATAATTGATCTGGGTTATGCCAAAGATGTTGATCAAGGAAGTCTCTGTACATCTTTTGTGGGAACACTTCAGTATCTGGTGAGACATGTATTATTTCTTTGAATTTAAGTATATAAGAATCTCATTATTTCTAAGGTCATGAATACAGTAATTCAAAAAATATAGTAGTCCTTCTCTTATAATATTGGCATTTAAAGCATCTTCTCTTTTTAAGGCCCCAGAGCTCTTTGAAAATAAACCTTACACAGCCACTGTTGATTATTGGAGCTTTGGGACCATGGTGTTTGAATGTATTGCTGGATATAGGCCTTTTTTGCATCATCTGCAGCCATTTACCTGGTAAGACATGGATGAGAACTTTGGCGTGCCTACTGGTAATAAATTTTTTTTTCAAATTTTTGTTTCCTTTTTCTTCTTTTTGTCTTTCCTTAGCAATTTGTTTTTAACACAGAATTGAATGAAATTAAATGGCAAGAAGTCTTGAGAATATTTGTGAGAGTCAGGTTGTCAGCTGAGGTCTCCTGTCTTTATAGGCATGAGAAGATAAAGAAGAAGGATCCAAAGTGTATATTTGCATGTGAAGAGATGACAGGAGAAGTTCGATTTAGTAGTCATTTACCTCAACCAAATAGCCTTTGTAGGTACGTATACTTTGGGTGAGGAAGTTTCCCTGTTTCTATAGAGTTGTAAAACAACCAAATAGTTGTCTGTTTTCAAGTAGCATTATCTAGTAGAACTTGACATAGGATGGACACATTCTGTATCTGTGTTGGTCACAGGAGGCTTATTGAACTCCTGAGCACTTGAAAAGTGGCCAGGTGCTGGCAGGTATAGTGTTACAGTGCTGGCTGAACATGGTTGAGACTCTCGCTTTGCTTCCCAGTAATGGAAAAAAACGATGGCTACTGTGACTGGGGAACTGACTTTTAAATAAGTAGTGAATGTGATTAGTACTGTGGTTAGTCATTCTCCACATTGGACAGTACAGTTCTAATGGAATAGAGAACTGTTGCTTATTGCTATTCTGAATGCCTCCATGCTAAGAAGACCAAGACTTAAGGGATAAAAACATAAATGGATCCACTGGAGAATAGACGTGGACTCAGCTTTTGGAATTGCCAGTAACAAACTTACATGAGTTTGGAGTATTTTTTTTTTGTTTGTTTCTTTTGTTTTTAATGGAAGGAAATTTGTCTTCTGTTAATTTATGAATTATTGAAAGTGTGCAAGGAAACAAGTAACCTCTATAAATGCCTTTATAGGAAAGCTGGATGATAGTCACCCAATTCTTTTTAATTTCCCAGTTTGATAGTAGAGCCCATGGAAAGCTGGCTGCAGTTGATGCTGAATTGGGACCCACAACAGAGAGGGGGACCTATTGATCTTACTTTGAAGCAGCCAAAATGCTTTATATTAATGGATCGCATTCTGAATTTAAAGGTCAGTTTTAATGGTTTTTATGTTTCTTGAAATAAAAACATTATTTAAATTAAAATTTGTATTTCTTAATTTTGTGCATCCCTAGAACTTTGAAATTTTATCTATTGGAACTTATATCTGTTTCTAGAAAAGTAAATTCTCTTCTGTTTGTAAAGTGTCATTTTATAATTTTGAAGGAGATCTCTCTCACTTTGGAAAAGGAGTGTAGAAATAATGCCTTTTGTTCATATTCCCCTTTTAAAGTATCTTTCACTGCATTGGTGATAATAGCAAACAACCAACAGACTTACCTTTTTTCTTATTCAGATAGTGCATATCCTAAATATGACTTCTGCAAAAATAATTTCTTTTCTGTTACCATCTGATGAAAGTCTTCATTCACTACAATCTCGCATTGAACGTGAAACTGGGATAAGTACTTGTTCTCAAGAGCTTCTATCAGAGACAGGAATTTCTCTGGATCCTCGGAAACCAGCCTCTCAATGTGTTCTAGATGGAGTTGTAAGACAATTCTTTTATTTATTATTGTTAATTAGTTTTCTCACTATGTAGCTCATACTGGCCTCTAACTTGTAATTTTCCTGCCTCAGCCTCCAGAGTCCTAGAATCACAGGAATAGGCCACCACACATTGGACTCATTCGCTTTCAGTTGACATAATAGTTGTACTTATTTAGGGGGGTACAGTATAGTAGTTTAGTATATGTAATAGGCCAGAAAGATTTAGCATTTTCACCTCAAATGTTACTATTCTATGTGTTGAGAACTTTCAAATTTCTTTTGGTTATGTTAAAGTGTGTTATGATGATTTAGAAAGTGTAGGTAAAATTTGTCTAGTATGAATAAGATAAGAACTCTCTATAGAAGGGTTGTGTGCTCTGCACTTTCTGATACATACTTAGACTCCGTGGAGGGCAATAAACATAGTAATTTATTTACTTATTTATTTATTTATTTTTTCAAGGTAGAGTCTCACTCTAGACTGGGATGACCCAGAATTCACTCTGTAGTCTCATGCTGGCCTTGAATTTATGGCAGTCCTCCTAATTCTGCCTCCCCAAGTGCTGGGATTAAAGGTGCATGCCACCACACCCAGCTAGTGGTTTTGAATTTTGTAAAGACTTTTTCTTTGGTGTCCACTTTCTCCCACTTTCTTTTCATTATATTTGAAGCTTAAAACCTTGAAATTATACTAACAGTCTCTTAGGTCATGCTAGACAATAGTTGGGTGGCAAATAATGATTGTGGTTATGACTTTTGTTTTCTGCTTTTTTTATATTATGGGTGTATATTTTGCATGCCATATAATTTACCCATTTCAAGTGTAATTCAGTGGTTTTTAAAACTATATTTAGATCATTATAAAGATATTTCCATCCATCCAATCTGTTAATATTAACTTCTATTCTACTTTCTCCAGATAACTATTAACCTACTTTCTGTCTCTATAGCGTTGCCATTTCTGAACATTTCATATGAAGGAATCATATGATGTGTAGTAGTCTCTTGTTTTAGAGTTCTCTTATTTAGTATTGCTTTTGAGCTTTATCCGTGTTGTTGTATTTATTAGGACTTAAGTTTTTTGTTTTGTTTTATGGAGACAGGCTCTTACTATGTAGCCCAGGCTGGCCTTAAACTTGTAAGCATTCCTGCCTCAGCCTCTCCAGTGCAAGGATTACAGACATTTGCCACCACACTTAGTAAAAAGTATTTTAATTTCTGTGGATATATGCCTTTTTGTATTTATTCTTGTTGTGTGTGTTTTTTAACTACTAAAACTATACAGCTTTAGAATTTTTTTTAAGTTAGCATTCAGAATGGTAGGTTTTATTATGGCATTTTTTAATTGACACTTCAGTCAGGTGTGGTGGCACAATCCTTTATTATTTTATTTGCAAGCAAAGAGAGACAGAGAGAGAGAAAGAATATGGGCGCACTAGGGCCTCTAGCTGCTGCAAACAAACTCCAGACACATGTGTCACTTTGTGCATCTGACTTTAAGTGGGTGCTGGAGAATTGAACCCAGATTGTTAGGCTTTGTAGGCAAGCACTTTAACCACGGAGCTGTCTCTCCAGTCTTTTGTTTTGTCTTTTATAATGTATTTTTATTGACAATTTTATACATATGTCTTTTGATCCCTCTTGTTACCTTCTTTTGTCTCTCTCCCCTAAGCCCCTTTGCTGAACCTCTTCTTTCTAACCAATCCTAATGTGATGTCTCCCCCTTCCACTATCTGTGAAGGAATGTAGATAGGTCCAGTATTGTGCAGGTCTTGTGCAGGCGACTACTGTTGCTATGAAGAATGCAGCAGCTACTTCATATCCAGAAGCCAGCATTCCACACCACTTTATGCCATTTTATCATATATGTCATTACATATATTTTTATTCATCTTTCTCCCTGTGCCCTCTCCCCTCTTGCTGTCCCCTTCTTTCCCCTAGATAGTTCCTCTTCTGCTTTCATGTCACATGAGCTCCATTAACCTTCCTTTCCCCCCCTCTCTGTTTGTTTGTTCTTTTGAGTCTAGTGATTGACCATATATATTCTTCCCAACTAAAGCTTAGGTCTGAAATTGATGACTGTTCATTTGACTTCAGAAATTTAGAAAACAAGAATCTTAAAACAGAATTTTGTTTCTTTTTCAGAGAGGCTGTGATAGCTACATGGTTTATTTGTTTGATAAAAGTAAGACTGTTTATGATGGACCATTTGCATCCAGAAGTTTATCTGATTGTGTAAATTATATTGGTATGTATAATCTGAGCTTGAATCCTGAAATTATATTTTTGGCTCTCGACATAATTAACAGAAATGGTGTTTTTGCATTTTCTCTGTCTCATATTTATGGTTTCTATTTGTGTTGAAAAGATGAATTAATGTAGTTTGGGAATTGAAAAGGTCAGTTTTAAATTACCACTAGATCCTTTATTTAGATGACTTCCCTTCCTTAGGACAAGGCTCTCATAGATGGAATGAAACTCCGCTATTAACTAAACCTTTTTCATTGTTCCTTCATTATCTATGCATGCTCAAATATTTACACACCCATACAGCTCATCCTATATGTTTTCTTTTTTTTTTTAATATTTTATTTATTCATTTTCAAGCAGAGAGAGAGAGAATGAATACACCAGGGCCACCACCTTGTGGGTCTGGCATATGTGGGTCCTGGGGAATTGAACCCGGGGCCTTAGGCACTGGAGGCAAGTGCCTTAACCACTGAGCCATCTCTCCAGCCCTATATGTTTTCTTGAAGCTGAGTTCATGGTCTAGGAGATGATATTCAGAAGTAGAAAATACTATGGTGGATTTTGTAAGAGATGGAACTTGATTTAAACTTTGAAAGAAATAAAGAATTTGTGTTAGCAGAGAGAAAATGGTATTCTAGATTGGAAAGAAGCAAGAAAAAACGGCAAAGGAATAATTTAAAGCTCTTCAAGGGTAATGATTATGTATTCTTAGTTCCCCTTATATCTGGAACAGGGAATGCTGTTTGGAAAGGAAATCACAGAAAATGACAAGTGAGGTATACAGTCTTTAAAAGTAATTCACCTCCTCTTTTTCTCATCTTGCTTATAGTACAAGACAGCAAAATACAACTTCCGATTATTCAGCTGCGTAAAGTATGGGCTGAAGCCGTACACTATGTGTCTGGGCTAAAAGAAGACTATAGCAGGCTCTTTCAGGGACAAAGAGCAGCGATGTGAGTGGATTCTGTTCTTTGTGAGCACAGTGTCATGTGCCTGAGAACTCATCTTTTCAGTTTTCACTATGAAATAATTGCATGCAATGCTAAAATACTGGGCCAATTCTGATTAAATTGGTAAATTTCTTGTTAATGGTCTGAAACCAACCACTCAGTGGCCATGCCTTGAAAGTAATAGTTCCGAATGGTATTAGTATTCTGCTTGCCATAGAATATCACAGCAGGAAGTCTTTAGAGACCAAATTCTGACATTGTTTTCCTCATAAATGGATGACAGAAACTAGGTTTTGGACTACTGGAATTTATGTTTGTAAGTCTTTATCCAATGTGTCTGAATGTTAATATTGTTTTCTTTTACTATGACTTAGGTTAAGTCTTCTTAGATACAATGCTAACTTGACAAAAATGAAGAACACTTTGATCTCAGCATCACAGCAACTTAAAGCTAAGTTGGAGTTTTTTCACAAAAGCATTCAGCTTGACTTGGAGAGATACAGTGAGCAGATGACTTATGGGATATGTAAGTGTGACTATAATGTATTTAAAGGAATGTTTAGTTTGAAGGTTGACTCATCGCCAATTGTAATTTAAATTCACATTAGGACAACAGATAACTTAGGTCATTAAACCTGTTTGCTTTGAGTGTGAGCTTTCTGTTAAACCTCTTAGTTGAACAGTTTCATAACTCGAAAATTTTTATTTAGCTCTAGAAAAGCTAAATAATACAGAAGTGATTTAAGTATCTGTAAATTTCTTTGCTTTGCTTTTTTGTTGTTGCTTATTTGGTTGGTTGAGTTTTTTGTTTGTCTTTATTTTTATTTTTTGAGGCAGAGTCTTACTCTAGTCTAGGCTTACCTGAAATGGAACTCACTTTGTAGCTCAGACTATTCTTGAACAAATAGGATTGTCCTACCTCAACCTTCTGAGTGCTTGGATTATAAGTGTGAGCTACTAGGCCTAGTGAAGCTGTGAATTTCAAATCTCATTTTTGAAACGGATACAGAATCTGGGCTCCAGAGATGGCTCAGTGGTCAAGAGTGTTTCCTATACAAAGATGAGGAACTAAGGGGTCCTGAGACCATTGAGTTCGATTCTACAGAACCCATATAAATAGCTGGTTGTGGCCACTCAAATTTGTACCCCAGTCCTGTGGGTAGTAGAGACCAGAGACTCTGGGGCTCACAAAAAAAGGGGGGGGGCAAGCTTCAGAATCAGTGGGAGACTGTCTCAACGAGACAAGAGATGAGCGATGGAGGGGGACACCCAAAGTTCTCTTCTAGCTTCAACCTGTATACACACACGGGGCACCCCCATCTCTATACATATGTGCATACACCACACATACCACATCACAAAAGAATATTGATACAGATTCTGTGCTGAGGTAACTTCATAGCTAGTACTATGGACTGAATGTTTTTCTTTTTTTCTTATTTTTAACTTTTGATTGACAACCTCCATACATATACACAGTATACCATTATCATAATTCTCGTGTACCACTTTCCTTTGTTCACCCCATCCCCTATCCACTAAATCCCGTCTTTCCAACTAGTCCCTCTTCTGTTTTTATATCATCATTTTCCTCCTGTTATGCAGGTCTTGTGAGGTAGTGTCAGACACTGTGAGGTCGTGATTGCCATGGCCACTTTGTGTTTGTGTTTTGTAGACATTCTGGTTTCAAAACATAATTATTTCATTAAAATGTCTTTGGTTTGTCATATTATACAACATTTATATAGTGTGAGGTATATCTAGATGTGCTGATTAAAATATCAAATGAATCTTCAATTTGACAGTGACATATTAAGTTGTGGGGGGAAAAGAAAAATGTATGGAGTGAGAGAACAGGTTATGAATCTATGTAGTAGTCATAGTGTGCAATGTTAGGATTCAAACCCAGAGCCTTGTTATGCTAGGCAAGTGTTGTAACACTGAACCATATCCCTAATGCATGGTTGACTGTTTTTGAAGAATGTTCATAGTTATATGTGTGTGTGTTTGGTATATGCATGATTATATACAGGTTTGTATGCATGTAGGTGCACTTGTGTATGCGGGTGTGTGTCCTTGCGTGTAGAGGCCAGAGGTGAACATCAAATGTCTTCCTCAGTTGCTCTCCACCTTATTTTTTGACACAAGGTCTCACTGCATCACCATTCAGCTAAAATAGCTAGCCAACAAGCCCTTTGGATTCTTCTGACTCTGCCTGTCCAGCACAGGGATTATAAGTATGCGCTGCCACGACCAGTTTAATGTGGGGACTAGTGACTAGAATCAGCCCCTCGTGCTTATGCAGCATGAATTTTTCCAAATGAGCCATCTCCATAGCTCTCATGTGTTACTTTAAACTTTTTTGTTGTTTTAACAAAAAAAAAACCCCTATATTACATTCCTAGGACCTCCATCACAAAATACCATAAACTGTAATCTAAACCATAAATGTAAAGGTTCGCAGTTCTCAAAGCTAAAATCCAAAATGAAGGTGTTGACAAAGCCATGAAACCTACAGAGAAGATTCCCTCCTTGCTTCTTAGTTTCCTAAGGTTCCTAACAATCCTTGGTGGTCTTTGGCTTATAGTTGTGATTGTCATACAACATTTTTCCTTGTGTTCCTGTATCCCTGTGTCTATTCTAAGGACGCTGATCATGCTGGATTAAAGGGCCTAGCCTAATGCTATGCAAGTGTATACATAGTTGATTATCTCTATTGCCAATGAGGTCACATTCTGAGGTATTGGGAGGTTAGGACTATAACAAACTCTTTGGGAGGCAGACTTTAAACAATAATGTATCTTTAATATTGGTAGAGCAAAGAGGCAGTCAGGGTAGTATTTAAAGCTATGATTATTTCAGAGATAACCATTGTAAATTATTGCAGAGATAACCAGTGTAGACTTTTTCTTATAGCTTCAGAAAAAATGTTAAAGGCATGGAAAGAAATGGAAGAAAAGGCCATCCACTATGCTGAGGTAAAATAGCTAAACTCATTTTGTGTGCTTATTAACTTTTGATGTCTCCATTAGAAACTATCTTTAGTCTTAGTATGTAAAGAATATTTACAATGTCATTCTGTAAATGTAGGCAAATACCTAATATATGTTTTATATAGAGAGATGGTACCTTAATACCACCTAATACCATAGCTTTGAGCTTTCAGCCTCAGTTTCTATTTTATATTAGGAGGACGATACCTTTTCTGGGAGGGTTATGAAGAGTAAATGGGAATCAATAATAACTAGTAGGTGTCACTGTTATTTTACTGATTAATTTAGGTAAGATGGCTTGTTTTCCTGGGATAGTGTTGTTTTCCCAACAACACTCTTTCATTCTTAAAATTCTATTGGTTTAGAAAATAAATTATGTAGTCTCCTTTGGTATAGATCACTTTCTTCCTTAACTTATATGGCCATTCATGGTCCTAGACTGTTGTTTTTCTTGGCTCCAGTTCACATTTAGCCTGAGGATATGGTAAGGTCTTCTGAGGCTGAATTCCATAAGTGTGAATGGTTTTGGTGGCTGATTGTCTGGTTAGGGACTTACCATTTTGTTTCTCAGAGGACAAAGCAGATGCTTTGTTTACTATTATCAGAAGAGAAAAGTGAGTAGCATGGGAATAAGTGTGTTCTTATGAGAAAGATTTAGCACCAGAAGCTGGAGAATAAAGAACATTGATAAGCCTGGTGGGTTGTGATCCAAGCACATAGCAAACTAAGGCAGGAGAATTGCAGGTCCAAAGAAAACCTGGGCCATGTAATGAGACTTTATCTCACTAAGTAAATTAACAGTTAATTAGCTTTAGTAAAATTGCCTTTTTATGTTACAATATTTTGTTCAGTTTTAGAAACTGGGTGTGATGGAACACTCCTGTAATCCTAGCCCTCAGGAAGTAAAGGCAGAAAGATCATAAATTTAAGGAAATACTCGCTATATAGCAAGTTTGAAGCCAACCTTGGCTACATGAAACCATGAAGCCCTGTCTTGAGTGAGAGAGAGAGAAAGAGAAACTTGAGTTTCATATTTTGATTTGTATGGTGGTAAAGTCTCATTTCTTGTGTGCTTTCATCATATTTTAGGTTGGTGTCATCGGATACCTTGAGGATCAGATTATGTCTTTGCACACTGAAATCATGGAACTACAGAAGAGCCCCTATGGAAGGCGCCAGGGAGACTTGATGGAATCTCTGTAAGGATGGATTTGTGTTGTTGGTCTGGATTCTGTAACTGTAGCATTGTTATACTCTGTAGTTTTTCTTTCTCCAAATATAGTGGCACAATATTTTAAAAAAGAAGCTGTTTCTTTTTTTTGTTTGTTGGTTGGTATTTTTTTTTCAGGTAGGGTCTCGCTCTAGCCCAGGCTGACCTGGAAGTCACTATGTATTCACAGCGATCCTCCTACCTCTGCCTCCCAAGTACTGGAAGTACAGGCATGTGCCACCACGCCCAGCTGCTATTTCTTAGTCATAGTAAATTTTTGAAATAACTCTTTGGGTTGATCTCTATCTTTTTTATAAAATCTCTTAAGTGTTAAGAATTTTTCAACTATATTGAAAATACAGAATATATCCCTACTTATTTCCCTACTTCTGGTCTAAGGTATATCTCATAAGTTCCTTAATGGAGTTAACGTCCTAAATGTCTGGGATTAAAACTTTAGATTTTCTTTCTAATCATGATTTTTGCTCATTAAATATTTCTAATGCAAGGGTATTTTACTTGTGGTGGAAGATCAGAACAGATATATAAAAGTGTGTCACATTTTAAGAATTTGTATTATTCTTGTTTATTACTTAGTGAAATGCCATGTAAAATATTTATTGGTAATCTGGACTTTTTAAATATGATTATATTATTCATTCCAGGTTATGGATTATTAGTCATTAAGATACCTTCACATACAAGTGTGTTTTCTCTTACAGGGAACAGCGTGCCATTGACCTATATAAGCAGTTAAAGCACAGACCTATAGGTAAGACACGATTGTAAGATTTGAAGGCATTTTAGGAAACTATCACTAGCTAGACAAATTTGTTAGATTAAAAATTTTTCCAACTACAGAATAATTCTTGGTTTTAGAATTACCATTAAGACATTTATGGCATAATAGCTTTAATTTCATAAGAATTTAAGAGAAAAAAGTATTGAAGTAGAAACATTTTTGAGAGGCTGGCAAGATGGTTCAGAAGTTAAAAGCACTTGATTATAAATCCTTCCTTTATGAGTTTGATATCCACATAAAGCCAAACACACACAGTGGTGCGCACATCTGGAGTTTGTGTGCAGTAGCAAAAGGCCCTGGCCCATTCATTCTTCCTCTCCCCTCCTCAATTAAATAAAGTAAATGAAAATATGTTAAAAGGAAAATGAAAGGCAAGAAAGGAGCACAGAAGGAATTTAAAGAACAAGAAACAGAAATGTTTTGAAAGATCCACCAAATTAAAAGTGCTATTTAAAATTAGGGAAGTTGGAAAGAATTTGATACAGTGAGTTTGGGTGTGGAATGATTGGAGGGAAGGCCTATATTCTAGGTAAAAGCAGTTTACCTGGAAAATAATGCCTTAGCTGAGCATGGTAGAACGTGCCTTTAATCCCAGCACTTGAGAGGCAGAGGTAGAAGGATCATTATGGGTTTGAAGCAAGCCTGGGATTCTAGGTGAGCCTGGGCTAGAGTGAGACTCTACCTGGGAGGTGTGGGGGAATGATGCCTTCATCAGCACTGGTCACTGATTATTTCATTGGGAAAACAATTCCTTTTGAACATCTACTAATATAGAGCTTGATTTACCAGTGTGTTCATTCGACTTTTAGATTAGGTGTTCTATTGGCTGATCTCTGGCAAATCTCCCTGTATCTTGTTCCCCTTTTATAAAGTGAGATAAAACTTAGTTTTCATATTAAGTAAGAGGATGTTTATAAAAATGCTTTGAAAACTATGAGGAATTAATGTCCATGTAAGATACTTTTATTTTGTTAAAAATATTTTGCAGGGTTACAAAAGAAAAGGGGATTATCTACTATCAAATACAATATATGTAAATCGTAAAAAAAATACACTTCATATTTGAAAATGTATAAACATAGTATATGCAAATTTATCTATTTATTTGCAAGCAGGGAGAGAAAAGAGACAGACAGTGAAAAAATGGGCATGCCAGGGCCTTCAGCCACTGTAAACGAACTCCAGATGCATGTACCACTTCATGCATCTAGCTTTACATGGGTACAAGGGAATTGAACCCTGTTGATTAGGCTTTGCAGGCAAGTGTCTTAACTACTGAGCAGTTTCTCCAGCCCTGTATTTTATTTTTAAAACATGATCTCCTACTAGCTTTTACTGCAAATACAATCTATTCAGTTTTTTATTCATGCATAAATTAAATGTTTATTTCTACAAATATTTATGGAATACATTTAAGACAGACACCTAACTTTGATGGTCAGGTTTGTTAGAAGTGGTTTATTTTTTTATCCTGTGTTTTGGGGTCTTTACTCATCTAAAATAAAACCTAGTTATATGGAAAACCCCTGATGCTTGGTCTGTGTGGAATTTAGGAAGAGGAAGGACTGCTGTTTGAAGAACAGTGGTTTTATAGTCCTTTACGTGGTAAAGGAGAGACAGAGATGAGTGGGTAATAAAGTTGGACTATGGAAGAGGCTTCTGGAATGATTCTAAACAACTTTTACACTCCTTTCACAGTTTTACTTTTGGAAAGTCAGGGTAACACAGGACTGCTGTGAAGGTTCAATGGGAAAATTGTGAGCAAGTAGTAGCATATGTTAATCATATTTTTTTTCATTTAGGCTTATTATCCACAAAATACTATCATGATGCATGAGCAGCTTTCCACTCTTAAACTTAATTGCCATTTTCTGAACTATAATAATTAATGATGGTAATGTTGTAAAACTGAAATGACATCTCTTACATACTGTAGAACTCACTGTAACCAACAACCATTCCATTTGAGGACATCAGTCAGCTGCCAGTTGGCTTTTTAACATGAATTTCCAGGGTATCTTTAGGCCCCTTTATTGGTGCATCAGGTATTGTTCAACCAAAGGCAACATATGTGTCTGAGTTTGGATGAGTGTAGTGTATTACTAAAGTTGCTTTAAGAAAAGCAACTTAAGGAGGAAGAGTTTATTTTGACTTACAGTCAATCATGGCAGGGACAGCATGGTGGCAGGAGCATGAAGTAGCTGGTCACATTCAGACCACAAACAGATGAATGATGCTTTATTATGAATAAGTATATAATTGTATGAGTAAATCTTGTGAATGTGTTGCTGTTTCCCTCCTCTCTGTCCCCCACCCACTGGGGTCCTTCCTGGGTGCGCATACTGAGTCTGTCTATAAGTTAGGGGGTTAGGAACTGCACCAGAGAGGTAGCCAGTTTTCTTTCTCTTTTTTTCCCTCCCTTTTTGTATTGTTGCTGAGGAGGGCAATGTCTGGATATTCTCCCCCACCATGGCTCTTATAATCATTCAGCCTCCTTTTCTGTTCAGTTCCCTGAGTCACAGTGGGAGAGTTTTAGGTCTGCTTTATTGTTGAGATCATAAGTATCTAGATCTTTGCCCTGGGTTGTGTTGGGTATCGTTGATGTCTGTCTCCATTGACCTATCATGGGTTATCAGCCTTGCTGTGATGATTGGTCTCCTATTTGTCTCCTCACTTTCTCATAGGTTTCATTTGGGCCCTGTGTGAAGGCTAGGTGTGGTTTGTCTCCTGCCAGGATGTCAGCCATCATCCATTGTCTTGTTTAGCAAGTACAGCTTCTTGTTTAGCACATACCTTGGCTGTAGCATTAAACTTGCTAGAGCTTTTTTCTTCAATGAACGATATCTTTATATCTTTCTGCCTAACTTGTTGCTGTTTTTTTTTTGTTTTTTTTTACTGTAAGACCTGGATAAGAGTGATAAGCAGTAACCATGTCACAACCTGAATGCTATTCCGACTTAAAATTCTTCCACAAAATTAATTAGTCAATTACCTTTAAATTCAACCTCATTCTTTTACTCTGGAAAGAGCATAATATATCCAGTGTGTAAATTGAACTGCCTCTAGCCTAGTTCCTCAAAGTCCTTGTTCTCTGAAACTTTGTGAGCCAGGCCTCCACTGTCTGCATTTTTCTCAGTGTTTATAGTATTTAAAGACCTTTCTAGCCTAAAGTTCCAAACTCTTAGATATTCCTTCTATAAACTATTTCCAAAAAGGCCTATGAACCACATGGTCAGGTTTATCTCAGCAATAGCCTGACTCCTGCTGCCAATTTTCTGTATTAGTTGCTTTTCAAATTGCTGTGACAAAATACCTAATAAAAGAAACTTAAGGAGAAAGGGTATATTTTTGTCTTACAGTGTGGGAAACATGGCAGCAAGAGCTTGAAACAATTGTCAGATTTAGTCCAGTCACAAAACAGAAATAAATGCTGCTACTCAACTAGCTTTCACCTTTTCATGAAGTCCAGGACCTTAAGCCCATGAAATGACATTACCCACTTTTAAGGTGGGTCTTCCAACATCAAACAACCTAATTTATTATGGCGTGATTCTAAATCCTGTCAGATTGACAGTTGAGTTTAACCATCACATATGGTTTAAAGGTAGACAAGACTATTCTTATGCAACACAGACAACTAAAGTCTCTGAATACACAAAGAAAAACATTAAATATACATGTACATTATATACAACCATGTATAATTTGGTTTTTATGTATAAGTATCGAGTCCTTATAATTCTCTAATCCTAAGAATCTTAAAAAAATATTAATCTTGTTTTGTTTGTTTGTTTGTTTTATAGTTTTCTGAGGTAGGGTCTCGTGCTGGCCCAGGCTGACCTGGAATTTGCTATGTAGTCTCAGGCTGGCTTTGAACTCACAGTGATCCTCCTACCTCTGCCTCCCAAGTGCTGGGACTAAAGGCGTGTGCCAGCACGCCTGGCTATTAATCCTGTTTTTTAATTTAAGTGGTGTTATATTTACTTTTTTTGGAGAGATGGAAAAATGTCAGTGTATCCCAGGATTGTGTACCAATGACAGAACAAAGAGACAATTCCACCCAAGTCTAGCTAAACTAATGAGCTTAAATTAGCATCATGTACAGAAGCATGGACAGCCTACAGGTGGTGATACTACTGAAGAAATTTTTCTCTATCAGAAACCTATAACAGTTCACATGTCTTTTGGAGTAGGTGAGGGCTCAACAGCCCTTTCTCCCAGCAACCCTTAACTACCCATATATATACCAAAGGAGGAACATAAATGGACTCAATCTTATATGCTATCCTGCAGATAATCACAGCTTCTGAGAGGTTAATGGATATGTCATGTCTGGAAGACAGTGTTCCACAACAAATGGAGATGATTTTTTAAACTAGTTTAAAATTTCAAAGTTTTTGAATTTTTTGTTTAGAAGCTAATATGTTCTGCTAAGCTCATGCCTACTGACTACTCTTTTATAGATCATTCCTACAGTGACAGCACAGAGATGGTGAAGATCATTGTACACACTGTGCAGAGTCAGGACCGTGTTCTCAAGGAGTTGTTTGGTCATCTGAGGTAGAAATGTTTTCTTTATTCCTAAAAGCCAAGACATTTACCATGTTCCTATTAAAGTATAATACCCCTCTGTACTAGACCCCAAAAATGTTCTGGGTGTATATTAAGAAGCATAGCCATAGTTAAATTCATTTATAAGTCCCTTTTTTTTTCACATATTACTTTGAAGATCAGTCATTAAATGTCATTTTGATTGTGGTTCATGGGTTTGGAATTTTACAGTCTTGAGGGTTATGACAAGCATCTGACATTGACTTAATCTCTCTAGCAAGTTGTTGGGCTGTAAGCAGAAGATTATTGATCTACTCCCCAAGGTGGAAGTGGCCCTCAGTAACATCAAAGAAGCTGACAACACAGTCATGTTTATGCAGGGAAAGAGGCAAAAAGAAATATGGCATCTCCTTAAAATTGCCTGTGTAAGTAATTTTTAGTGAATGTGGCACTGAATTGCTATTACTCTGTAAAAGGATATTTGTCATTATGCACTATGTCCTCTTGAGTTTGTGTATTTTGTAATGGGTTGATGCTCATATTCCTTGTTTGGTATCTTATTAACAGTAGAGATGCTGGACTTCTGCATTATCACTTTACTTTCACATGCCTGGGTCTGTGTGTGTGTGTGTGTTTGGAGACAAGGTCTCAGTCTGTAGTTTAGGCTTACCTGCAACTACTTAGCCCATGCTGGGCTAGAACTTGCAGCAAATTTCATGACTCAGTCTGGGATTATAGGTGTGATCCCATAACCATGTGGTGTGAGTCACCATACCTGGCTCAGTTCCTTGGTTTTATAGTCTCCCCAGCCCTAAAACACTGTGGTGACTTGCCCCAACTTTGGGTAAATATATTTGACTAGTTGCTAAACCACTCCTTTGTTCAACTTTCCCCTCCTCCAAACTAAAGTTGTGTTAAATGAGTTAGATACCTTTAGTTTTAATCCATGAAGACAGGGGCCAATAACAGAATAGCTAGCTTGTACAGAAACAGTGTTTGTGCATATGAGTAGTGATAGGAGTGTACCTCTTACAAGTATCGTAAGAAATTGTGAATCAAAAGAGGTTCTTGCCTGCAATGTATTGACATTTTTTTCCTCCTTCAGACACAGAGTTCTGCCCGCTCCCTTGTAGGATCCAGTCTAGAAGGTGCAGTAACCCAGGCATCAGCATGGCTGGCCCCGACTTTAGCAGAACGTGAACATCCTCTGGCATGTGTGGTAACTCCTCAAGATGGGTGGGTTCATTTTTCAACAATAGATAGCTGTATTTTCAGAGTAGAGGTATAAATTAGGTAGTAGAGCACAGGGGTTATTGATGCCTTCAGTCCAAGATTGATTCTCTTGACTGTCTTTTAGTAATAGTATTAAACAGTTTACTTGCTTGGCTGCTTGGCTTCTTGTTATTCTTTGTGTTTTTGAGGCAGGGTCTCACTCTATCCCAGGCTGACCTGGAACTCCCTCTGTAGTCCCAGGCTGGCCTCAAACTTCCACTGATCCTCTTACCTCTGCCTCCTGAGTGCTGGGATTAAAGGTGTGCACCACCACACCTGGCTTCTTGGCCTTTTTAATGCTCATATTTTCTTACTTTAAAGTGAGACTGTTAATGTAAAACTAAAACTGCTAATAAAATTCATTTAGACAGTGTCCATAAAATGCTAGAAGAGTATTACCAATTTATTAAATGCTCAATTGAAGTTATGGGGCATTTCTCTGTTATTAGCTTATCAATTTCTTTTATCCAAACCATATTCCTTCCTTAACCCTTAATCTCAATGAAAGATTATGCTACCTTTTTACATGCATTGTTTGGTATACTGGAATTCCCCTTTCAAAAAGTAGTGAGGGCTTCTTCAATTAATAACTGTTATTTTTAAAATCAATTCCTTAAATCAGTTTTCCAAATGAGAGCTCTAGTTTGAAGCCCTGCACTTGCTTTCATTAGTTCCTGCTCTTCAGCTAAAAGCTGAATGACTGTCCACCTCTGTTATTTCCTCAGCATAATGTGTGCAGTGTCCACAGCCTGTGGCTCTTTGCTAGCTTGTTTATTGTCACTTGTTAACAACTCATGGAAACCTATGCAGCAGAAGCATTTCCAGGAAGCTCTGCCCATAATTAGTTTTGCAGAAGTGCAGCCATGTTATATCACTGCTCAGGAAGTCATTCAGTTGCACATCTGCACTCTGCTTTTATGAGAGAAAAAGCACATGGCAGAAAGGCAAGGTGATACCAGGTTTTTGTTATTTTAAAGAAAGCAAGATCCAGGGTATATCTTGGGGTCATAGATGTGGCCTAATATCAATACAAGTATAGCACAGGTTATAATTTTATAGACTTTGGGAAATATTCTATTAGAGTTGAAGGCAGTAAATTTTTTGGAAGTAAAATTTAATATTTTTAGTCTTTTGTTTTCATTAAAAGTTATTTAGGTTTGTCATGGGATGTTAATGGATACAAATATCACCTCTATAGGTAATTTCTAATTTAAAAAAATAAATTATAGGTCCATGTGGTATCTGGGGATTTGAATTCAGGTATTCACACTTGTGTGGCAAGTGCTTTATCCACTAAGCCATCTTCCAGGCAATTTGGCCCTTTTTTCAAATGTTTTATTTATTTATTTGTAAGCAGGGAGAAAGTATGGGCGCACTAGGACCTCCAGCCACCGCATATGAACTCCAGATGCATGCACCACTTCGTGCATCTGGCTTTACGTGGGTACTGGGAAATCAAATCTGGGTCCTTAGGCCTTGGAGGCAAGTGCTTTAACATCTCTCTAGCCCCTAATTTCCAATTTGAGGTTTTGGTTATTTGCAAATGTATATTTGATAAGCTTTTAAAATATATTTTCTGCTGGGTGTGGTGGCACATGCCTTTAATCATAGCACTCAGGAGGCAGAGGTTAGAGGATTGCTGTGAGTTCAAGGCCAGCCTGAGACTACATAGTGAATTCCAGGTCAGCCCTGGACCCTACCTTGAAAAAAAAAATTCTGATAGGAATTCCTTATAAAGAAAAAGTGATCTTAATTATAATATATCCATTGCACTTAACTATTTAGAATTAAAAATTGTTAGTCTCAATTTTTCCATCTGTTGGATAATAGCTGAGTCAGCATTTAGGTCTAAGCTAACAGTGGCCTTTAGCCACATCCTACAATTGACTATGGTGGGGGAGGGGTGAAAGAAGAGGAAGACATGACAGTGGAGGGAGTATGTGATGGGAAAAATGAAGGTAGAAACCAGAATCAGGATCACCTTCAAATAGAAACATCCAGGGACACTTGTTTCTGGCTCTTCTATCAGAGCTTTCCTTTGCTGCCCTCTAGACTCAGCTGGCTTCCTTTCCTTTTCATGGTTGTTATCTGGAGTGTCAAACCAGAGTGCTTATTTTTCTATGATCTCTGCAGAACAGTTGTATTTTTGAATCCTGTACACTACCGTGTCTGAAGTAAGCATGCTGGTGTTTTTATTACTATAAGGAAAAGGAAACATTCCAGAAACAAAAGATGGTTCCTTATTTGTCTTGCCACAGAGATCTTTTTGCCCACAAGTTAGCATTTTCAGGGGTAAAATAAGTACCACTTGTTTCAAAAGAAAATCTGACTGGAGTTGTGGTGGACTTAGCACTAGGCAGACAGTGGACGATGTGTCATTCTGTCTCTGGGTGGGAGTCAGCTTGGGGTGCTGGGTGCAGAAAGGAACACTGATTATTCTGATCTAGACAACCAGAAAGTAGATAAAACTCATCTAGCACTATGCTGAGTTTTAAAGTGTTTTGTTCTTTCATCCAACAGGGAGACTTTAGCACAAATAGTAGAAGAAAATTTGAACTGTCTCGGCCATTTAAGTACTATTATTCGTGAAGCAAATGAGAAGCAGAGCAGTAGTATGATGGTAAGTTTTGTGTAGCTGTGGGTGTATGTTGAAAACATTTGGGCCTACGAGGTTGAACTCTCTGTGTCGGCTGTAGCTGGCATTTGGGATATATATATACACAGAGTGGAACTCAGAAGAAGAATATTGGAGGAATATCTCAAACTTCAAATCTCTAAATATTTTCTTTATTCAGGAATGTAGTATTTTTTCATCAGCAAGCATAAATAGTAACATTTTGGTTATAAATTAAACTTTATTTGTAATATGACTACTAGAATTGAATAGGCTGTACCTTTTTGCTCCAACAATCAATTTTTTCCAATAATATAAGACTTATACTCTAATTCGGTCATAGTATTTGCAGCATATAAAGTGAATTATGCTAGTATAAATCTAATATTAAGGTTTAGTGGCTATGAATTATACTGATTTGTTAAGATTTGGAAAAACTACAACAAAATATTTGTTGAGATTTTTTTACTCCAGTTAGTTTCAGTATCAACTCTGTAGTTACACTTTAATTTAGAATACTCATATTTTTTGAGAAAATTAAAAAAAAAATTTTTTTGTATTTACCAGAAAATAAGGAGAGTTAAGTTCAAATTGTAATTTCTTTATTTTTTTCACTTTTCAAATTTTGATTTAAAAATGTCCAACAACAACAAAAAAAGGCAGAGTGTGGTGGCTGATGCCTATAATCTCAGCATTCAGGAGACCAATGCAGATGGATCACCATGAATTCAAGGCCAGCCTTATCTTTATAGTTTAGGACAGCCTGGGCTACAAAGTGAGACCCCAGCTAAAAATAAGTAAAACTTATAAAAATGAATCCTCGAAGGGCATGGTGGCACACGCCTTTAATCCCAGCATTCAGAGGCTGGAAGATTGCCCTGAATTCAGGGCCACCCTGAGACTACATAATGAATTCCAGGTCAGCCTGGGTTAGAGCAAGACCTACCTTGAAAAAACAAGCCAATAAAAAACAAACTCATATACTTACCACATATAGACAACTTCTAACTGTTCTAACTGTAATTCTTTCATGCCTGGTTTTAGAATCTTGATTGGAGTTGGCTATCAGAATGATGCATCATTTGTTCACTGTCCTCAAACCAATGGAAGTTATTGCTACATGTTTGAAAATTCACTTTTCCCCCATGGAATATTTGCATACCAGTCAATGGGAGAAATGGCTATGGGAAGAAACTCTGATCTTTCAAGCATAGTATTTTAATTTTGAGTAATTTGACTTCTAAAACAGAGAAGATTTTATTTTTAAAAAAAATCAATGAATTTATCTAATTTTTTTAAAATACTGCAACTACTTATGTTTATTTTCAAAATTGGTGAAATACTACTGACAAAAAATTTTAACTGAGAGAAAATATTCCTTCTAAAGTTTAATCTTTTAGGCATACACAGCCAAACATAGTATTGTATACAGAGATGAAAGCGTCATCTAATGTACATTTTCGGTAAAGTTGTCTATTTGTATTTCTGTGGAAGAGACTGCTCACAAGTAAAATTGTACATCTTGAAGAATAAACCCTACCTCCTTGTGTTATACTCAGCAAATGCTCTTCCTGGCCTCAAGGAGTTAACTTCATACCATTTTAAATTTTACTGGACATTTAATAGTATTCCCTTCTTACAGAAGGGATTGTGCAAGTGTGCCTTAATCAACTGACTATAATAAATCATGTTGTGTGCTATGTGTATATGTATTTAAGGTGTACATTTAATAATATCAAAGAGACGATGACCATTAATTTATAATGTATTTTAAAAGTTACATGTTTTTTCTTTTGTAAAACTGGGTCATTTGTTTAAACAATCTTTCATATCTTGTCATACAAGTTTCTAAAGGTCTGTATTCCCTTATCTGTAATTATAATTTTAAAATCCAAGAAGTGCTGAAAACAAGGTTTTCATAAGCTTTGTAACAAAAATTTAATTCGCTTCCAGATCTACTCTGGGCTGACATTGAATCCACTTATCCCATTTAGTGTGAATATTCATTTGTTTTTGCTGCATAAATATTAATGCTGATTACTAGGGGAGGGGTTGCTGCCACAGACTCTCTTGAGGGTTAATGTAATATGGCATGTGCACTGAATTTTCTAAAATCTGAAAATTTCATAATTCTGAAACATCTGGCCTCAGGGTTTCAGATAATGGATTGTGGATCTGTTGTCTTCTGTTAAATAATTTAGAAGGTATTATATTTTTCAGAAAATGTGAAATGCTTTTATATTCTAGATAATTTTTCACTTCAAGTATTAAATGATTTTCAAATTACTTTTTGGATGTCTATTCATTTTAAAATAAATAAATAGATCGCAATGCCATGGTTTAATACTGCTTGGGAAAATGTGAAGGATCATGCAATGGAACTGGATCACAGAATAACATAATAGGCTCTTTGTATTTTCTTTAGGAATTAAGTAGGATTTTAAAGTAAGTATTGAGCAGCTCCTTACACTGTTTCCCTTAAGATGTTGTATCACTATTATCTGTGTCTAAAAAGCATGTTCAGATCTTGCCATATAAACAGATCATAGCCCCACCCATCCTCATTTTGCCAGTGGTATCATTTTTCCATTTACCCCAGTTTGAAACCTTTTTTTCTTTTAGACAGTTTCTCACCTCCCTCAATCCTGCCATCTTCCTGCCTCCAAAGTGCTGGGATTACATGCCTGGCTATTTTCTGTCTTTTTAGATTCTTTTGAGGCAGGGTTTCACTGGCCCAGGCTGACATGGTACTCAGTCTGTAGTCTCAGGGTGGCCTCAAACTCACAACAATCCTCCTACTTCTGCCTCCAAAGGGCTGGGACTAAAGGCGTGTGCCACCACGCTCAGCAGCAAGGTTTTTTTTAAAAAAAAATATCCAAACTAGTTAGAAAGAAGGGATTAGGTGGAGGGGGAATTTGGGAGGAGGGAAAGGGGGAGGAGTATTGGGAGGGGATTATGAGCATGGTATATTGTCTATATCTATGAAAGTTGTCAAAAGCTTAAAAATACATATATTTGAGAGGGAGAGAGCATAGGAGCATGCTAGGGCCAATTGCTGCTGCAAACAAACTCCAACACATGCCACTTTGTGCATCTGGCTTTACGTGAGTAAATCAAACCTAGGCTGTGAGGCTTTGTAAACAGGTGCCTTTAACCACTGAACAATCTCTCCAGCCCATAGATTTTAATAATAAACATTTATTGGCTACTTGTTGCTCTGAAGATACTGAGCTAGATGTGGAAAGATCAGAAAGTTTTAGGGGTTTTGTTTTCTTTTAAGTATTATAAGAACTGGATGATGCAGGTAAGTGCATTGATTGAAGAGAAGTAGCCAACATTGGGTAAGACGATTTAATGAAGACCCGAGTTGATTCTACTCCTCATTTCCTTGTTACTATCACTAAACCTTGGGCGTGTAAAGTTTTCTTTACCATGATGTTTCAGTTTCCGATATGTCTCCACTCTTAGCCAGTTGCAGACTAACCCTAAAGCACTGCTAGTCCAAGACATAATAGAGAACCTTTCAACCTTCATAGACCTTGTTCATTAATGACCCACACCACCACTGCTGTCCTTTCAAAGCTTCCACCATTTCTGCCCATCCTCCTGTACCATGAAGTCCTTTTCTGCCGTGTATTCATCTCTCTAGCCTCTACCTTTTAAAATTTCTGGTAATATATGCACACGGTGCAGAATTTTAAAAGAACCAAAAGTCTGAAGACAGGCATGGTGGCACTTGTATTTGATCCCATCACTTGGGAGGCAGAGGTAGGAGGATCGCCGTGAGTTCAAGGCCACCCTGAGACTACATAGTAAATTCCAAGTTAGCAGGGGCTAAAGCAAGACCCTGCCTCGAACCCCCCACACCCACCTCCCCCAAAAAGTCTATGATGTAGCCACTCAGTTCCCCTCTCCGCAGAAAATGTATTCCAGACTTCCCAAACTCTGGTTCTAGCCTAGCCTAAAGGAGGGTCTGTACTTACTGTCCTTGGAAGACAATCCCAAACCCCTCACTGTCCTCCAGCCATAGGCTGTCCTGTTGCGGTGTGACTTTCATAAAGCCCTCCGGGTTAGCGTTCCACCTCTCCTCTTCGAGCTGCTTGGGAAGTGTGGGATGCACGCTAGCACAGCCTGCCACCGAGCCCCGGAGGAAGAGGAGCGGCCCTCCTTTCCTCGGCCCCCCTCCCTGCTCCCTGCGCGCGGGCACAGACGGCACCCGGCGGCGGCGGCCGGAGAATTTTGTCCTGCCCGCTCCCCGTCTCCTAGTCCGGGGGAGGGGGCGGGGCGAGCGCCACGACGCCGTGCGTACTTGCGCAGGCGCAGTGCGGGGCGGGTGGGCGGGGCCGGCGGGGAGCCGTCGGCGCGGAGAGAGGCGGCTGCACGTGTGGGCGGGGGCGCTGCGCCGCTGACCGGTGAGGCGCGGCGGGCGGGCGGGCGGAGGGGTCGCGGGTCTCCGCCCGGGAGCGGCTGGCGGGAGAGGCCGCGCGGGGCGCCGGCCGGAGGAGCGAGGAGGGGGCTCGGCCGGGCGGGCACTCGCGGCACCCAGGGTCCGTCCTGTCGTCCCTTCCCCAGGAGGCGCCAGCATGAATGTGACTCAAGCCCGCGCTCTGGTGGCCGCGGTGGTGGGGCTGGTGGTTCTCTTCCTCTACGCCTCCATCCACAGGATCGAGGAAGGACACCTGGCCGTGTACTACAGGTGAGCAGGTGGACCGCAGCGGGAAAGCGCTCCGGGTCAGGAACGTGGGTTTCGTCCCACGTTTGCCCTCCGGGAAGCGAGCTCGGGCTCAGACCAGCCTGTCAGGAAGCACCTTGCAAGTGTTGGGCGGAGGGGAAGACGCAGTCGTGGTAGCCCGGGAGATGGAGAACTGTAGGTGTTGTTTAGGAAAGCAGTGACTATTTAGTGACCCTTCCTTACCGGGGCTTTTATCTCAGCATCTTGTTATGTCTTATACCTTAAGGTCTCAGCGAGTATAACAGTATAGATACGTTGACAGGCCACTCTTCTCCCTTCTTAAGGGTTTCTTTCAAGTCAAGATGAGGAAGAGTGTGGACGGGATGTGTTGCTGTCTACTTGAGCTGGCCTAGCTTCTCCTTCAGTATAATTACCACCAGTTCCTTTTGATATCAGCTAAGAGAAACCAGTTTGTGGAGAAGCTGGAATAGTGGTTTATTAAAATAAAAATAATAAAGACTTCTCCTTTATGTGTATTTCCATCACCCTTCCCCCAAACTGGTATTTCTACTTTTAGATCCATTCTAAATCCTAAAGAAGTAATTTTAGTGCTGTCTTAGCAGATGGAATTCTAGCATAAGAACTGACAGCTTATTCCAGATTTCCATCCAGTTTGGCATTGTTCTTTTAACCACTACAGAAAGAATATTCCAAGATAAAAGTCTCAAAGAATTACTGGTGAATCTTGAATAGTTCATCTTTCTAATTATTATGACTTCTTTGCAAGCCTATCTATATTTTCAGGGCAAGAATACAAGTTCTATGAATCTCCTGTTCAGTTTGTTGCATTTGCTCCCTAAATGCTACCTTGTCATAGTCTCCAATGTGGTATTTTCAAAGTTCTCACATTCTGGAAATATGTTGAGCAAGTCCTTGTCTTACCTATAACCAGAATCTTCTCACCAGTCATCTTTCCATTAAATATTTACTTGAAAGAGAAAGAGGCAGAGATAGAGAGAAAATGGGCACGCCAGAGCCTCCAACCACTGCAAATGAATTCCAGACAAATGTGCCACATTGTGCATCTGGCTTTACATGGGTACTGGGAACTTGAACTCAGGTCCTTCTGCTTTGCAGACAAGTGCCTTAACTGCTGAGCCATCTCTCCAGTCCTCCATACTAAATTTTTTGCAGTTATAAAAAAGCTCTTACTTCTAGCAATTCTACTGAGGAGGACCCTCAGTAGTTTGGGGTCAGGGAGGAGGGAAAAGGGGGATCCAGTACAAGACTTGTTCATACTGTGTTTCTAATTATTAACAATAAATACATTTTTTTAAAAAATCTCTTACATTCTCAGGATTTTTATGAAGATAGATTAAAAGAATCATTAGAAGCCGGGCGTGGTGGCGCACGCCTTTAATCCCAGCACTCGGGAGGCAGAGGTAGGAGGATCACCATGAATTCAAGGCCACCCTGAGACTACATAGTGAATTCCAGGTCAGCCTGGGCTAGAGCGAGACCCTACCTCGAAAAACCAAAAATAAAAAATAAAAAAAAAATCATTAGACTTGGAATTTTTCTCCTTTCCTAAAAGTGTGTGTCTTTTTTTTTTCAACCTAGTGATGAAATATGTACTATGTTTTGATTTGACTCATGTAATGTACAGTTAAACTACCTTAACTGAGGACCATTAGAATTTTTTCACAATTATTTATCAGAAATTAAAGACCAGAGAGAAGCTTTGAGCCTGAGAGCAGTGCTGGAGACCCAGAGGATGGTTGATGGAGCTTATGAAACAAGGTGCAACAATGGCACTTCAGTTTGATCATTTCACCTTTTTAGGTGTGATGGATATTTTAAGCTGCAGTTGTTTATCATGAATAATTCCTATTAGGGAGGCTTTAGTAGGTTAGATGCATGAACAAGAGTGAATATTTTAAATTTGAAAAGAATTTCACTTTTTATAATTTTGTCAAACAAACTCTTTTTGCAGGGGAGGAGCTTTACTAACTAGCCCCAGTGGACCAGGCTATCACATCATGCTGCCTTTCATTACTACCTTCAGATCTGTGCAGGTGAGTGATTCCTAAGGATACCAGATAGACAGGTGTGGCAGGAGTTACCACACTTGTAGGTGGAGATGGATTTCCGTATTGCACAAGCAGATGTTGGTATTTGCTTAAATGCAGGGATTAAAGTTCAGAGTAGAATTGTCAGATCACAAGTTATGGTTTCAGACTTCCTCTTGTGAAGTGAATTAAGAATGTAAGCAAAACAGCTGGGCAAGGCTGACTTTTACCATCAGTATGATGGTATTAGCAGGTTTTCTGCTGTGACAATCAAAAGCAAGAATTAGGAACTAGAACTACAAACCAACAGTGTTTGGTTTCCACAGAGGCCAGCTCCTAGGCTATTCTTAATATGGAGGCTCTGAGTTTTTATACACAGCTTTTCCATTTCACATGTTTTTGCTGGTGTAACTTTTGCAAATGTGGTGTTTTGGCAGTATCTCAGAATATTTGAAATAAGTATCTGATTATTGAAAAGAGTGTCTTGGCTATAGGAGACAATATTAACTTTCAGTCCCCTTTTAAATGGTTTAAGGTTTTTATCGTAGTAAATTGTGGTGGTCTTTTCTTCCTAGTCATACTGATTTCCATATTTTCTCATATTTTAGTCGTTCTTGCCTTAGTAAATGTCATCATCTCTTCACTCACCATCTAGTCTTTCCTTCATTCTCTCTCATGTCTAAATCTTGCCAGCCTTTTTTTTTTTTTAGGCACATTTCAGTTTCTTTCTCTTCTGATCTATGGTTCTTAAAGTCTGCATTGTAAAATTTGACATTCAGAAATACTTCCTTTAATAAGGTTGTCTTGTATTGTTCTCTGAAGTTTCTCTGTGCATTCTTTCCAGAAAACCTTTAAGGCTCTTGAAGGCAGAAGTTGTAACTTATATTTCTGATCTTTTACTACTTTTGGTAGAAGCTGTGAAATTGCTAGCCCAGGCTGTCCTGGAATTCACTATGTAGTCTCAGGGTGGCCTTGAATTTATGGCAATCCTCCTACCTGTGCCTCCCGGGTGCTGGGATTAAAGGTGTGCGCCACCATGCCCGGCTAGCAACAGCTTTAATAGTGAGTTAGCAATGGCATTATCAGACCCTTAGAGTGCAGGGACTTTTCAAGGTCTTGTTCAAAGTCAGTGAACTCTGTCTCTGTCTTCTTGAACTTAGTGTGTTATATAGTACTGATGTAGTGATACATGAAAGTGATAAAAGATTTTAGAGTATAATTATATCTAACTAATATACTCTTGTGATGTATATTATAATAAACTCAAAATGCAGTGAAATTAATAAAAGGATTTCAATGTAGACTACTATACATTTACAAATAAAAAAAAAATAACTAGGCTGGAGAGATGGCTCAGTGGTTAAGTCTCTTGTCTCCAGTGCCTAAGGCCCTGGGTTCAACTCCCCAGGTCCCACATAAGCCAGACCCACACGGTGGTGGCCCTGGTGCATTCTCTCTCTCTCTCTCTCTCTCTCTCTCTCTCTCTCTCTCTCTCTCTCTCTCTCTGCTTGAAAATGCATAAATAAAATATTTTTTAAAAACAACTTAAATGCTGGAGCCAGTGTGGCTAAATAGGAATATTCTTTTTTTTTAAACATTTTATTCATTTTCAAGCAGAGAGATACAGAGAGAGAGAGAGAGAGCGCACCAGGGCACCACCTTGTGGATCTGGTATATGTGGGTCCTAGGGAATTGAACCCGGGGCCTTAGGCACTGGAGGCAAGTGCCTTAACCACTGAGCCATCTCTCCAGCCCAGGAATTTTCTTTATATGTGAAACAGTTACATTATAGGAAAGAATTGCACTGATAAACCCTTTTCAGAAACACTTCTTACAAACATAGGACATTAATTTGTGTTTTAGAATGTTGAAAACACATTAGAAGATGGAGCTCTGTTTAAACAAATATTTTCACAGACTGGACATTTCAAAGGACTAATGTATGAATATGAGCTCCTAATAGGGGGTACAATGATGCTTAAAGACAATTATAGGAAAATATTCAGCCCTCACATTTGTGTCTATAAAATAAACATAGACTCACTCCCCCTCTATTCCCTCCCCATTTATTTATTTTTTTGAAACGGGGTCTACTATGTAGCCTAGACTTACCTAGAACTTGCTATATAGCTGAGGCTAGTCTCAAACTCATAATTCCACTACCGTAGCCTCTTGATTGCTGAGATTACAGACATGTACCTCTGCAATATTCGCTCATATTTGGATTTTTTTTAAAGTTTTTGTATGTATGGTTTGTGTGGTGTGCCTTTGTGTTCACATATAGTTTTGCACACATGCGGTATATGCACATATGTCTACAGATACATATACCCTGTACACACATGTGTGGAGGTCAGAGGAGGTTGTCAAGTGACCTCCTCTATCTCTCTTCCACCTTATTTCCTTGGAACGTTCTCTCACTGAGTTGTAGCTCGCTGTTTTTCTGCTAGACTGGCTGACCAGCAAACCCCAGCAGTCCTGTGTCAGCCCTCCTCAGCATTGGGGTTACAGGTGTGCACAGACATGCCCAGCTTTTTTGTGGGTGCTGGGGATAGAATTCAAGCCTTCATATTTGCACAGCAAGCTCTCTTACCCACTAAATTATCTCCCCAGCCCCTGAAAAATATTTTTAAAACCCTAAAAAATTTTAAGAGCAAAAAAGTACATAAAGATAATACATTGAATTAAAGATTAAATGTTTGACTCCTAGTTCTTCGTAGTTTAAAAATTATCTAGAAAACATCCTTAAATAGGAATACACTTTATTGAAAGTTGGTATAGGATTTTTGGAAATTGAATTAATGTTTTGAAAGAAATAAAATATATTGAACTTGTCTCTTCATCAACTTCCCCCTCACTTTACCTAGAACTGTCATTACCTCCCATCTATCAACCCAGGAGTATCTTGTATCTCATCCTTGCTCTATTATGTATATCCAGGATTTATGGCTTTCATGGACTTCACTAAAGTAATCTAAATAAATTAAGTCTTCAGCTTTTCGTCTGTGTGTTTGCTTGTTTACCTCTGGGTAAGATGAATATGAGAATCTGTATCACATGAGCAAAGAAATTAAGTAAGTCTTTTTTTCCCTTCAGGAGTAGAGATCAAACCCAGGGCCTAACACATTACTAAGTAATCACTCTACCAGTGAGCCACCTCCCCAGGACTGCTTTTTTTTCCCCGTTGATTTTCTATTCCTGGGGATTGAACCCAGGGCTTTGTACATGATTGGCAAGGGCTGTACCACTGGACTATACTTGTCCTCCTCTCTGCCACCCATTATGTCTCACTGTTTTCCAGACTAGTCTGGAACTTTCGATGCTTCCACCTTAGCCTCCCAAACAGCTGGGATTATAGGCATGCATAACCATTTCAGATTCTGTCTTTTTTTAGGGTTTATTTTATGATTTACATAACATGGATTAGAGAGAACCTGAGTTCCCCAGGCAATAGTCAGAGTCTTCTACCTAATACATTCCCTTCTCAGAATTCACTCTCATCTGAATTGTGACTTCTGCTTCAGGTGTATAATTATTCTTCAACTTTGTGTATTTGAATCAGACCTTTGTTGAATTTTAGGTGTTTTTCTGCCTCTTCTGTTCTTATTTCTCCCCCTCTAAATTGATTTATTACCATTTCACCGCTTTAAGATGAGTATTTTGTTCCCTGTAACATTAACACCTAACAACTCAACAGATACTCTAATTTTGTACCTGCTGATGGGTTGATTTCTAAGAATTTTATCTCTTGTGCTAGATTATGACTTCTTTGGGAACCAAGACCATATTCCATAAAATAACATATTGCCATGTGCTTGCTAAAGTGCAGTGTATCCAGAACATACTCTTTAGCTTTAGAGTACAGTAGAAAGTTGTTCCAATACAAAGGTGTGACATGGCAAAGTGATTAAGAATCAGATTATTGGTTCACTAGGAGGAAGCAGTACTGGTGTTGGCACTTACATTAAAAAGGAAACTGAACAGAACATGTGAGAGCTCTAGGTACTGAACTGAAACACTGTGCTGCTGAGTTCAGGAGTAGCTTTAATTCATAGAGTACCATCTTCAATGTAAACGGTAGTATTAGCAGTGGAATCTCAGTTCAGGCACAAAGCCTAGCCATAGTGTCCTTGTAGGTAAGCTCTGTGTTTGCAGTCCCAAGATGACTCCAGGCAAATGAAGTACTTAAGAGTTTTTCTTCTTACTAGGGATTGAACGTTGGATGTTTCCTAGTACATTTTGATTCCAACCTAAGTAATACAGTATTTACTAGCAAGTCTTTTATTTCTACCAGTTATAAAAATAAATGACTATTCTCATAGCTAACTTTGGGGGACTTGAAGTTACGATAGAGCTCTTCTGTACTTAGTGTCAGAAATTCTCCAGAGGTGTGCCTCTGGGACCAGCAGTTTTTTGAAGATTCATGTCCTATTTTTGATGACCTATGTTTCCTCCCCAGACAACACTACAAACCGATGAAGTTAAAAATGTGCCTTGTGGAACAAGGTAAGTCCTCTCCTGCTGACCAGCCTCCCTTCTGTTCTGATTTAAGTTCCTCCATATATATCTCTTAAGGCAGTTTCTTTTTTCTCTTTTGTTTTGTTTTTGAGAAAGTCTTGCTACATATCCCTGGCTGGCCTACAATTTGCTATGTAGACCTGGTTGGTCTTGAATTTACAGCAATCCTCCTGCCTCTTGACTCCTAAATGCTGGGATTAACAGGTGTGCACCTTCATGCTTGGATAAGACACTCCCACAGGAATGACAACATGAGGGATTTCTGCTCCATGCGTGCGTGCTAAAGCTCTAAATAGGGGCTTCTATCTTAGGAACAGTAGGTATTAATGAAAAAAGTGAGTTTTAGAGATAGCAGGCCTCATTTTGTATGCCATATCTTTACTCTTATAATTGAGTTTATTTTTTAAATATATTCATTTATTTGCAAGCAGGGAGAGAGAGAAAATATAAGATGGCTATGCCAGAGCCTAGTGCTTCAGCAAACAAACTCCAGACACATGTGCTGCTTTGTGCATCTGGCTTTATGTGGGTACTGGGGAATTGAACTCAGGCCATTAGGCTTTGCAAGCAAGTGCCTAACCATTGAGCAATCTACCCAGCTCTGACTTTATTTTCTTAGAGCAGATTTAGAATTATGGGAAAATTGAGCAGAAAGTACAGATTTTTTTTATATACCATTTGTCTCTCTGTCAAACTTTTATTGACTTCTCTAAGCTTAGTTCCCAGGTAATAAGATGTGCATTGTAATTATTGTAAGGACTGGAATTAGTGTATATGAAATATATAGCCTAAACTTGGCTCAGAGTAGGTGTTTAGTGAAAGATAGTTTTGCTTTGTTTTTTTGGGGGGTTGCCTTGTTTTGTTTTTACAATCTCCATTAATAAACACCATGTGTCCTGACCTTATGGTTATATGCTTATGACCTTATGTGTGGTCCGTGAATTACTTCAGAGGTCATTGTACACTAACACCCTGGTTCATCCACGGAGCTGAGTGGACAGCAGCTCGGGACAGCGGCAGACTGATGGGCATTACCGCCCAGGAGAACGCGGCGGTGTGCAGTTCTCGTTTATTGTATAGATAACAGTTGTTTATATAGAGAAAAAGGCAGAGGTAGGAGCATAGGCAGCAAGGAGATAGGTAGGGGCAAGATCTTTGGACATCTTATGATTTGATTGGTAGGGGCCAGTACCCTTTGGATACCTATTTTGCATAGATAAATTGAGGGGGCTACGTGGCATATAGAATGGTGAAGTCAGCAGAGGAAATGTAACCTTATTGTTTAGGTTTGTTTTTGCAGCTGGACTAAGTTTAGGCCTTGAATTGCCTGCTTATCTCAGGGCACAGCTGTGGCCTGCCTGGGGGCTGGAGTGTCCAGGATTCACTAGAGATTTATAAGGGCCTCAGACTTGCCTCGACTTCCTTATCAGGAAGACAGTCCTGAAGCCTGCCAGACTCAGCAAAACCCTATCCTCCATGCCTCCTTGCAGAGTACCTAGGGGGCTGGAGAGATAGCTCAGTGTTTAAGGCACTTACCTTCAAAGCCTAACCGCACAGGTTTGATTCCCAAAACCCATGTAAAACCAGATGCATAAAGTGGCGTATACACCTGGAGTTCTTTTGCAGTGGTAAGAAGCACTGTTGTGCCCATACTCAAATGATCTGTGTCTGCCTCTTTCTCTCTGTACCTTTCTCTTTCTCAAATAAAAATAAAGCCAGTTGTGGTATGCATGCCTTTTAAGAAAAAAGATGGTTTACAATGAACTCATTCTGCCTTCTCTCTCATATTAAATGCCCTCTAATTTAGAGTTTTCAACTCAGTAGGTCTCTAATAAGGCCTGAGAGGTTTTATATTTCTATCAGTGTTCCTGGGTGATAACTTAAGCAGCTGGTATGAAGGCTTCATTTTGAGATTTGCTGTCTTAAAAAGGTTTAGGAAAATAAAGGCAAGTAAGGCCCAAGTTATTTCTACAGTAAATACACTCAGTAAATGTAATACACTACAGTAAATATTTCTATACTCACTACATTGAATTGTTTCAAACAAAGAATGTGAAATTTAAGGAATTTTTTAAATTACCTATTTCAAATGCCGGAACATGTCAACTGTTACAAGCCTACAAAGCACTATTGACATGGACACATGGACAGATTCTTTAGAACAGGGACCAAAGTCTTTTTTGTAAGTTACTCTGTTTATTAAGTTCTCCTTAGGCCTATCTGTAGCTTTCTTTTATGGATTCTTTTATTGTAACTCATATTTTTTCCTTTTTTTTTTTCCTTCTTTTTTTAGTGGTGGGGTCATGATCTACATTGACCGAATAGAAGTAGTTAATATGTTGGCTCCTTATGCAGGTATGTTTCCTATCCATTCATTCATATATATTTTTTTGTTTATTTATAACCAGAGTGTCTATAACTGAAGAAGGAATTGTAAGGTACCTTTTAAAGTTTTTCAATCTCAGTGATTACTGATTAAAAGACTATTGATTAGAATATATCCCATTTCTAGGCAAGAGATAGAAATAAGTAATAAAATTCAGCAACCTTATGAGTTATTTTTTTTACTGAAATTAGTGTTCCTATAATAGAAGTGTTTCTAGAATGGAAAAGTAGCATTTTATCTAGTTGAGAGATAACTTTCTTGTATGCTAAAAATATGTAACTGATTAGTTCTCTGGGTCACACTGGTTTATTACCATAGAAAAATCTTCCCTCGTGGACATTTACCATAACATACAAAGCAGTCTAAAAATCCTCAGTGTGAGGAAAGAATTATTTTTTAGTAAAAGATGAAAACGAGCAGAGATAAAGTAGGTAAATACTCA
>PVHP010001565.1:68073-104388 GCA_004024765.1 Zapus hudsonius
CCCCCCCCCAAAAAAAAAAAATCATGTTTGGCATGCCTAGTATGTAAGGATGCTATGCTTGGCAAGAATAATTTTAAAAGGTAAAATTATATCCTTTGCCTGTAAGGATTTTAAGTATACCTGAAAAAAACATAATACAAAGCAAAACAAACAAAAAAAAACAGATATTGAAATAGACAGAAATAGTGAAAAGATTTCAGAGCAAAGATAGGTTTGAGTCTTCTTTTGTAGAGATTAAGTATTTTCCTTTAGGCTTTTCATCTAAAACTTGGCCCTCTCTATCTGTGGGCTCTGCATTCACAGATTCAACCACACACACATCAAAAATATTCAGGAAAAAAATTGCACCTGAACATATGGACTTTTTCCTTGCCATTATTCCCTAAATTCTGCAGTATAATAACTATTTATACAGCATTTACATTGTATTGGGTATTATAAGGCATCTTAAGACGGTTTTTAAAATTTTTTTGGTATGTGTATATGGTGTGTGTGTGTGGTGTGTATACATGTATGCAATGATGTAGAGCTTTGTGCACTTGCCTGCAGTGACCAGAGGAGTAGGTCAGGTGTCCCCCTCCATCACTTACTTGCCTGTTTTTCCTCGCAATGGAATCTCCTACTGATTCTGGAGCTTACCTTTGAGTCCCGCAATGTGCTGTATGTGGTCACACCCAGATGTTTAGTGGAGATTCAAACTTGAGTGGTCCCCTTAGGCCCTCACTCTACAGATGAAGCATACTTACCCTCTGAGCCATCTCTCCAGCCCAAGAAATAGCTTTAAAGCATACAGGAAAATGTGCATTTTTTATGTAGATGATACTGAATTTTATGAGAGGCTTAAGCATTTGTAGATTTTATTTTATTTAAGTGTGTGTGTGTGTGTGTGTGTGTGTGTGTGTGTGTGTGTGTGTTTCAAGGTAGGGTCTCATACTAGCCCAAGCTGGCCTGGAACTCACAGTGATCCGCCTACCTCTGCCTCCCAAATGCTGGGATTAAAGGCAGACATGTTTCGCCATGCCCAGCTGCCATAGGTTTTTGACACAATTTTTAGTATCAGTCATGAATTCCTTCCCATGGAGCAGGCCTCACATCCAATCAGGAGCAGTTGGTTACCCCCATAGCTGACATGCCACTGTTACATCAGTGTTACATCTTGCCTGTCTGGCCATTTGTGTACCTTGCAGGATTCACTGTTGGTTAAGATTGTTTGACTTTTTCCCCCAGCATACCTGTGTAGCATTTTGCAGCACTATGACAGCGAGTCAACAGAGAGGAGGCCTCCAGCTCAGTTCAGTTCAGCTTGATTTCCTAGTGTCCTATGACCAAAGCATGTGGTGTCTTCAGCAATTACATCTTACCATTTAGTTTTGGTGGGCAACCAAGAGCATTGGCAATAGCCTGTATTGTTTTGGGAGGCTCAGAGGCCTCCCTGACCAACTCACTGGGGGGTATCTCACCCCTGGCACTGATATTTTCCTATAACAACCTATGGCTTCTGGATATAACATTCAGTAATCAGCAGGGTACTTCTGCCTAAACCCTCTTTTTAAAAAACATTCTATTTTTTTTATTATCTAACAAAGAAGTAAATTTCCATATTAGGAGCTACAGAGATGGTTCAATGGTGAAAGGCACTGCCTTACAAAGCCTGCCAATGGGGTTTGATTCCTCAGTACTCATGTAAAGCTAGATACTCAAAGTGGTGCATGCATATGGAGCTCATATGTAGTGTGGCAAGAGGCCCTGGCCTATTTCTCTTTGCAATAGTAAATAAATAGATAATACTATTTTAAAAAGAAATTAGGTTATTAGTGTCAGCCCTCTCACAGCTCTCCTTCTTTCATTCCCCTTCCCCTGACCCCTACTTGTGTTTTTAGAGTTCAGTATCCCATAGTATCTAGAATCCAGTCCCCCAAAGGTAACAATGAATGGTCATACATCCTTGATCACAGATCATTGGCATGGATTATGATTTAAAATAGAAAAAGGAAAGAGATTGAGGATTCTCTGGCCAGAGATAAATAGGAAACTATTTAAGTCATCATTTCATTTTGAAAATGACAAGGCCAAATCATTTGTCAGAAATTATTTATTGATAGCCTATTCATATCATAAGTTTGGGTTGGAAGATAGACACAGAAATGTTTTAATGTTAGAACACAGGTTCTGAAATAGTCTAATATGTACCTTTGGGGATAGTTTTTAAATTCTCAGGTTATTAGTTTTCTAATATGGGAAATTAAGAGGTGTATATTAAGCACTAATGTTACATAAATTGTCTAACCCTGACATAAAGTCTAGTCTAGCAAACGTTAGCTCCTTTCCCCTCTATCCTGATGATATCCTTTTTTATATACAGCCTTTAAAAACTACCTCTTATTTTTAAGTTAGCATGCAAAGTAATGAGTTCATACATATGTGTCATTATGCTTTGTTCTAATCAGCCTCTCTGTCTACCGCCCTTCCCTGTGTCCCTTGCCCCTTCTGGATGGTTCCTTTCCTTTTCCCACATAGTCCCTCCATTGGTTTTCATGTCACATGTATTTCTTTATCATTTCATTATCCTCTTTCTCCACTTTGTTAAGATGTCTCCTTCCTCTCTGTGATCCCCTTTTTAGTTTCATGACCCCCCCACACACACACAATTTTAAATCTAATTTCCATATATGAAAGAAAGCCTGCAGTATTTCATCTTTTTGTCTGGCTTTATTATGCTTATTTCCAGTTCCATCTATTTTCCTGAAAATATCATGGTTTCACTTTTCTTTATAGCTGCATAAAATTGTATTGTGTGTATATGCCACATTTTCATTATACATGCATCTGTTGATGGACATCTAGACTAGTCCCATTTCCTGGCTAATTGTGCATAGTGTAGGAATAGCATGGATGTTAAGTATCTCTGAAGTATGTTCATTTAGAACCCTTTGTGTATTTACTCAAGAATGGTATAGCTGGGTCCTATGGAAGTTCTACTTTCAGTTTTTTGAGAAACTGTCATTCTAATTTCCATAGTGACTATAAAGTTACCTTTTTAAAATAATTTTTTTGTAGCTGCTTTCTTTTTTTTAAATATTTATTTGAGAGAGAGAGAGAGAGAGAGAGAGAGAGAGAGAGAGAGCGAGCGAGAGCACGCCAGGGCCTCCATCCACTGCAAACACACTCCAGGCACATACGCCCTCTTGTGCATCTATCTGGCTGTATATGGGCACTGGGGAATCAAACTCGGGTCCTTCTGCATTGCAGACAAATGCCTTAACCGCTAAGCCATCTCTTCAGCTCGTAGCTGCTTTCTTTTATTCTCACTGTTCCCCAGTTTAGTCCCTCTACCTCTTGGCTAAAGTTTTCCTTTCTAATAATTGCCTTATTTCTCATTTCATCTTCATACTGCTGCTAGATTGAAAATCTGTGTTGTGCCCTTTCTTGAAAATGACCCCCAAAATATCAAATGCCTTCCTTAGTATAGCATGTGAGCTCTTCCTATTAGTATTATGAATACAAGAAAATCTGGAAAATTGAACCCAAGAAATGCTTCAGAGTTTGTTAGTTACATTTTATGTGTTTACTGCTATTTTATTGATAATTTCCCCCATAATAATATAGCACTCTCTTAACCTGGCTGAATTTGAAGATACTGGGGATCATTGTTGGATTAAAAAACAATGGTTGTACCTCTCTTTCAGTGTTTGATATCGTGAGGAACTACACTGCAGATTATGATAAGACTTTAATTTTCAATAAAATTCACCATGAGCTGAACCAGTTTTGTAGTGCTCACACGCTTCAAGAAGTTTACATTGAATTGTTTGGTAAGTGTCTTGCTTGTTTGAAATATGTAAACAGCCATTTAGAAATATCGTTTGTTTATTCATTCATTCATTCATTTATTCATTTATTTATTTATTTATTTCAGTTTTTCGAGGTAGGGTCTTGCTCTAGCCCAGGCTAACCTGGAACTCACTATGTAGTCTCAGGTTGACCTCAAATTCACTGCGATCCTCCTACCTCTCCTCCCAAGTGCTGGGATTAAAGGCATGCATCCTCCATACTTGGCCTTGTTTGACTTTTTTATTAATACTTTAATGTTAGTAACCTTGTGCTATTTGAGTATTTCTTCTGGATTTGTAGTAGATAGAGCAATTGTCTCTTTAAAATATTTTTTAGTAAAAACTTTATTCACATACCGTATTGTTTTTACTGTGTCAACTTATTAAAAATTAGCTGTACTAGACAGGTGTGGTAGTGCATGCCTTTAATCCCAGCATTCGGGAGGCAGACACAGGAGGATTGCTGCGAATTTGAGGCCAGCTCTGGGACTATAGAGTGAGTTCCAAGTCAGCCTGGGCTAGAGTGAGACCCTTCCTCGAAGTGGGGGGAAAATAGCTGTGTTGCTATTTTAATAAGTAATTTTAGGAAATTTAAAAGTGTGTGTTTGGGGTATTCTCCAAGATCCACTCTCATATATTTGGGATTCAGAATTTGGTAGGAAGATTGATAAGTCTTAGTTAATAATGGTTATATGCACAGCCAGGATGTAGCCAAAGGATACAGATTAGATCCAGCAGACGGAAAAGGTGTTTGGGTTAAGTCAAAAAGAAACCACATGCAGTGTTCCAAGAGTTCTTCTCACCAGAGAATCACAGCGGGTATCCTTTATTCCCTTTGGTAACAAGGTATGATCGCTCATATGAACTGTTATCTATCAGTAAGCTCATTAGATATTCAATGCCCAATATTTTTACAGGTGGAGAGTGCTGGCCAAGTAGGCATCCTTTGCCTAGCACATACCAAATCTCTAGGCTCCCCAAAGGAAAATAGGTATTCAGCATAAACTGTATTGTATAAACAGTTTAGGCACAGTGAGGCACTTTTATCAGAATTTTATCAAATTCTGCTTGTAAAGGGCCGGTTTACAAACTGGCCTTTCTAAGGATCACATTCCCAGACTTGCTTTAATTTTCTTCTGCACAAGTTCTGGCCAGAGAATGGCTTTGTTGCCTTTGGTGCTCACTTACTCCTGGAATTCTTACTGAATTTCTTAGAGCAGGCATAGAAATAATTTTAAATTTACCAGTTGATTTCCCTTTGATGATTGACATCCTCTGCAAGGCTATTGATTATGTCCTGACATGACATATAATCAGTCATTTTAATAGTGGTGAAGCTACCATTGAAGTGAATAAGAAATTCATCAATTATAGGACCAAGTAAAGTGACAGCTTCTTCATTGTACAAAGACTTGGCTATGAGCTTTTTCATTCTCTTTTAAAATCCAAAATAATGTTCATGTGAACAAAATATATTTATTTGAGAATTTGAGCCAAAAGTGAACAAAGAAGGGAACTTAATTTATTATGAGAATCAAGATACATAGGTTGGGTATGGTGGCATATATCTGTAATCCTAGTAATCAGGAAGATGAAGCAGGAGGATTGTGAATTTTAGGCTAGCCTGGGTTTCATAGCAAAATCCAGGCCAACATGAGCTACATTGGAAGACCCTGTCTCCAAGAAAGTTTAAAAAATAAAAAGGATTATAAGGCCTAAAATAAGATACTAAAGAGCCAGACTTTCACTTTTTCAAGAAACTGATTCTGTCCATAATTATTAATTTAGTGGAAGGATAATCTATCCAACTAATACATTTATCCAGTTATCAAGTTAAACATTTATCAAGTTAAATTGAGCTTATTGAATAAACTTATTTTGGGGAGTGAACTTGGGCCAGCTGCTTCTCATTTTTCTTAATTTATTAGACAGTTTCTCACACTTTTCTCTCCATACAAGGGAAAATGTAAAAAGAAAGAAAATAATCTTTATCTCACCTATACTTTGTGTATACTTTATGTATGATCCTGTTTAAGCTCTAAAAGAGAGTAAAACGATGGAAAGTAGGTTTCATACTGACTGGTTTTGTTTTGCTAATAATGTAAAAAATAATAAATTGAGTATTATGAGATTCATTGTTCTTGGCTTCTAAAACAGATCAAATAGATGAAAACCTAAAGCAAGCACTGCAGAAAGACTTAAACATCATGGCCCCAGGTCTCACTATACAGGTAAGCTCTTTCCCTAGGGATGTTCTCTGAGAGTCTTGAGAATTTCCAGTCTAGTCCTCTTTTCATATGATTATTTAGCAATTATTTAAGTGAATTATGACAGCAATTTATAAAATAACTTTGTAACTTTAACTTTAGGCCCAGGACAAAATGTAAAACATTCTCTTGTAGCTTACTTTTTTGTGAACTCTTTTTTTTTTCTTTTTTAACCAAATGAAGCAGTTTATTAACCCAGCATCCTTTGTCTTTATGCTTCTTGTTGGCAACTGCCACCAGCAATTTTGTTCAGATCTCTGCACCTGAGGTGCCAGCGTGTGGTCCCCATCTTGCTCCTTTTCTACCTTTTTTAGTCCTTCCAGGGCTTGGAAGACATGGTGTGTCACACTCTTAAAGCCTGGACTTCAGTGACAGGGCATGACTCCACTGTTTCTCTGACGTCCTCCATAGATCTTGGTCATGGAGCCAACCCTAGGACTTCCCTGAAGGTACAGGGGTCCTGCTGTTGAAGCAGCTCCTGTGTAGAACCAGTTCTCTTCATAGGGGGCAAGCAGTTGATGTTTAGCCAGCTTAACTGTCACACATTCGAGGACTTTGAGCTTCCTGGACTTCTTGATGAAGGCTGCTGGAGCTCTGACCAGCTCCTGCTGGTTGGTCTTTTAAGTAACTCCAGGCATTGTGTGGCCTCCATACCGCCAGCCAGGGGAAAGGGAACCATCCTGGGAGTATAAGTCAGGCCTCTTGTGAACTCTGAGAACTAATAAGCTAAAACTCTTTCAAGGAAACAAAATTTATATTGCTCCCATGTGTGAGGCATTTTTTAAGCATGATATGATTATTATCAGTGAAGTGTACCTTGCCCTCAGTAAGATCATGAAAAAGGAGTTCATATATAAGAATTGAACAATAGTTCTAGACAAAACAGATGTCATGGAGTATTGACAGTTCATTAGACAATTATTCTAAGTGTTATGAGAGTAAAAGAATTTTGTTTTGTTTCATTTTCAAGGTATGGTTTCACTCTATCCTAGGCTCACCTGGAATTCACTATGTAGTCTCAGGGTGGCCTCAAACTCACAGTGATCCTCCTACCTCTGTCTCTGGGATTAAAGGCCTGTGCCACCTTGCCCAGCTAAAAGAATTTTTTGAGAGAGCATTCCTAAGGATTTTGAATGAAGGTTATGGATTTATATGGGCAGAAAGGAGTGAGAAAAGTATTTGAAACTGGCCAGTGCACACCTAAAATTCTAGCACTCAGGAAGCCGAGGAAGTGGAATCATGAGTCTCGCCTCACTGCATAATATGAGACCTCAGAAAATCTGAGGGGAGAGTAAGGTTTAGTTGTACTCCTGCCAAGAGTGTGCAGTCACTATTAGTGATTGTATGTGCTTATGAATAAAACTTTAAATATGGGTGGGGTTGTTCCTAAAGCCTCATTCCTTCCTAGCCTTTATCTTAGGTATCTGTGGGTAAGCCACCAAAGTTAAGGGGTCATTTGAAATGTCCGAAGGTAACTTTGTAAAATCTGGTCATTCACCCTGTTATGGTAACTAGAGTAGCTTTTTAATTTTAAAGATAGCATTAAGTGTGAATGTCAGTGATTCTATGATTTTTGCCCAGTTAAGATCTAGCTAAAATCTCATTAACAGCTACTTAGAATTTCTTGTCTTGTATTATTACTTAGCCATTTCTCTGTTCCCACTGCTAATAAACAGTAGCAATTTTTCATACTGCTAATAAACAGTAGTGTTAATGAACTATCATGACACCTTCCTTGTATGTACAAATTGGTTTTCAAAGAGGCTGTACAAATGCACATTTTTATCAGCAATGTATGCAAATACTTGTCTGCCTCACCAGCATTGGAAGCAATGAGACGGCTGGGTTTTCCCATATAGATAGGTATGGAAGTTATCTCTCTCTCTTTGATTTGCATTTCTTTGGTTATTAATGAAGTTAGGACCTATTGATTTTTTTTTATCCTTTTGATATTTTTGTTGGCTATTTTACTCTCTTCTGTCAGTGATCTCTTTATATCCTTTGCCCATTTTTTTTGTTGAATTTTCTTTTACTGATTTGTAGTAGTTGAGTATGTACTCTGCATTACTCTATGGCCTGTAGTTAATTTTGTAGGTTCCACGTGTGTATTCATTATGTGTTGGGTGAAATGTTTTGTAGATATCTAGTAAGTCCAGTTGATCTATGGTATAATTCAGTTCTGAAGTTTCTTTGCTGATTTTTTTGAGGGGTAGGGGGATTTAGAGGCAGGGTCTCACTCTAGCACAGGCTGACCTGGAACACTGTGTAGTCTCAGTTTTAACTTTATTTTAAATTTGGAAGATCTAGATAAGATGTAAGTATGATGTCTTGAAGTGTCCAACTATTATTGGCTTGGAATTTATGTGACTTTTTATGCCTTTTTGCGTTTTTTAAAAAAAATTATTCATTTTTAAGCAGAGATACAGAGAGAGAGAGAGAGACAGAGAGAGAGAGAGAGAGAGAGAGAGAGAGAGAGAGAGCGCACCAGGGCAACCACCTTGTGGGTCTGGATTATGTGGGTACTAGGGAATTGAACCCGGGGTCTTAGGCACTGGAGGCAAGTGCCTTAACTGCTGAGCCATCTCTCCAGCCCCCTTTTTGAGTTTTTGTTTTGTTTTTAAGAAATTGGGGACCCCAAGATTCAGTGACTAAACATTTAAAATATTGATACGCTCTTGGTGAATTGTTCCTTTATTGATATATATCAGTCCTTTTTATTTCTTTTGTCTAGTTTTGGTTTGAAGTTTATCAGATATGAAAATCACTGCTCCAGCTTATTTACGGCATTCATTTCCTTAGTAGGTTGATTTCCAGCCTTTAGTCTCAGGTTTTGTATGTCATTCCTAGTTATGTGAGTTCTTGGAGACAACAGATGGTTGGATCTTGTTTTGTCTTCCAGTCAGTGTCTGTGTCTTTTCATTGATTAGGCCATTTGCATTCAATGTTATTGCTGTTCTGGTTTTTGGATTTATTTGTAGTTCTTTCCTTCCTCTTCTGGTAGTAGTAGATGCTCATGGTTTGACAATAGTCCCAGTGTTAGTTACAGGGCACGCTTTCTCCTCACTTGTGTCTCTTCTAAAGAGATGGGGGCACTAAGGTTCTGCTTCTGTGTAGTTTGTTGGTTTGTTTCATTATTGAGGAAGAAGGGTATCAGTATTTACGTAGTGAAGTGAAGAGGGAATGGGTTAAGGAGTAAGAAGGGCCAAAAGTCACAATGAGAAGGATAAAGTATATGTGTTAGGACTAGGAAAAGAATAAGGACAAGCATGAGAGCCTTTTCCAGTGAGATTCAAGTTAAGACATTTGAACACCTAAAATACATAAATGTATATATTTAAATTTTAAGTTAAAAACAAAATGAAATTTTTAAAGATTAAAAATATATAAACACAAAGCTGGGTGTGGTGGTGCACACCTTTAATCCCAGCACTCGGGAGGCAAAGGTAGGAGGATCACCATGAGTTCAAGGCTACCCTGAGACTACACAGTGAATTCCAGGTCAGCCTGGGCTAGAGTGAGACCCTACCTGGAAAAAACAAACAAACAAAAAAATACACACACACACACACACACACACACACACACACATACAAATGAGTATTAAAATAAAATAGAATAATTATTTATTTGCAAGTAGAGAGAGAGAGAATGGGCATACCAGGACCCTCTTGCCAGTGCAAACTCCAGATGCATGTGCTACTTTGTGCATTTGGCTTTATGTGGGCACTAGGAAAATGAACCTGGGCTGGCAGGCTTTGCAAGCAAGCACCTTTAACCACTGAGCCATCTCTCCAACCCCAGTCCCTTACTCCTCTGCATGTGTCCATGAATTGCTGAGCTGCTCTCCTGTGCTGGCTGATTTGGTTCACTCTAACAAGTTCATCTCCCAGTCTGAGCAGTTGCTCTTCTATACAACGGCAGGGACAAAATTGTAGGTGTTGGAAATCTCTGAATTTTGTATTCCTATACCCATTTGTTAATGCATGTCTGTGTTTCTATGATTCAACTTCCTCTCCAGCCACTGAGTTCAGCATCCAGTTTGGATTTTCAGCAGATGAACTCCAAATTTTCTTTTTTCTTTTAAATTATTTTTATTTATTTATTTTCAAACAGAGAGATAAACACAGAGAACAGAAAGAGAGAATGGGCACACCAGGGCCTCTAGTCACTGCAAACCAGCTCCAAATGCATGTGCCACTTTGTGTTTATAAAGCCTAGGATCCACAAATGAAAGAAAACAGCTCACACTCTTATCAGCAGTGTTGGTGAGCTGCAGTTTATTCATTTTACTATGTTTCCAGTTATCTTTACCAGTAAGATGTGTTCCTTTGAGACAATAATTGGATCTTTGAATATAGTTTGTTTTAATCTCTTTATTGGTGACTTGTGGCCATTTAAATTTAAGGTTATTATCGAGAGCTGTTTACTAATGTAGTCTTGTTGGTTTTTTTGTTGTTGTTGTTGTTGTTGTTGTTGGATTGTTTTGTTCATTATTTTTTTTCTTGTTAGTATCGGGAGTTTTCTGGTTTACTGTGTTGGACATGATAGATTTTTTTTCTTATCTCTCTTGTATTCATCTATTCCTCATGAAATTTATCCTTTTCTCTGTTCTCATGATTGCGATTATCTTTTCCTTGGTGTAGCATTCCTTTTAAGTATCTTCTGCATGCTTAGCTTTATGCTCATGAACTTTCTTAGTTTGTCTTGGTCTTAACCTTATTTCTCTATTAATTCTTAAAGCTAGTTTTGTTGAATATAGCAATGTTGAATGACAGTTGTTTACTTTGGGGCTTGAAATAATTCCATTATTCCATGTATCCCTAGCTTTGAGGGTTGCGAATGAGAGATTTCTAATGTTACTGTCTTTTCCCTTTATAATTTTAATATAGTTTCTTTGTTTTGTAATTTGATATCTTGACTGCATGACCTAGAGAGGTTCTTCTGTAGTGATGTCTATTTGGGGTTAAATGCTTTTTGTGTCTTTCTCTGGATTTGGGGAGTTTTCTGTTACAATTTTATTGACAAGATTCTGTGCCTCTAGTGTTTACCTCGGCTCCTTTTTCAGTTCCATGGATTCTTAGGTCTCTTGTTCATGTCCTAAGATTCTTGATATAGTGGTTATACTCATTTTTTTCCTGTAGAATTTCATTAGCCTGTCTTTCTTCCCTGATAGCCTTTCTTGTGTTTCATTGAGTCTACTGGGGATACTTTCCACTGGGTTTTCGTTTAACTCATTTGGGTTTTTACGTCCAAAATTTTTTTCTTTTTTCCTTAATTTTTTCAGAATATCAGTTTATTTGCTGAATTTTTCTGCCGTATTGCTGATTTTCTCATCCACTTTGTTGACTTTTTCTCTATGTTGCTGACTCCTCCCCAGGTTCTGGATTGAATTTGAATTCATCTGCTTTGTATCCTCTTCTAGGTCATTGATTGTTTTGTGTTTTGTTTTAATATTTTTATTTACTTGCAGAAAGAGAGAGAAAGAGTGGGTGTGCCAGGGTCTTGTGTCATTGCAAATGAACTCCAGACCCATGGCTTCACATGGGTACTAAGGAATAGAATCCCGGCCATCAAGTTTAGTAAGCAAACATCTTTAACCACTGAGCCATTTCTCTGGACCACATTGATCATTTTTTACCAAAAATGTTTTGAAATTTTTGTGTGCCATTTTACTCATTTCAGTATCTTTAAGTTTAGTATTGAAAAATTATGACTTTTTCAGGGGTCCTGTTGCTTTTTCATGTTTCTTGCATTTCTGTATTACAATTTGAGTATCAGTTGGTTTGAACATCATTCCAGTTTTAGTGGGGAACTTCTTACTGAGTAATCTGCTAAATGTGTAGTTAAAAAAAAAAAAGTATAGAGAATCACGAGAGTTTTTTAAAAAGCCATGTTGGGGAGCAGTTTCTTTCTGGGTCCTCAAATCTTAGAGATTGCTCGTTACATGCATGGACGGTGGTAAAGCCAGTTAAACTTGGAGCCTCTTGCCTCTCTTGTGGCTTGTGCCCTTGCCAAGTTTATGTTGTCCAAGTACCTGATGATCTCCAGAGCTGTCTTCACTATGATAGCTTTCTTTCTGTGGGTACCAGAAGCCTCTACTGCCTATACTTATTACATTCTGTGGGCTTAGCAAGTTCTCTCACTTTCCCAAGATTCCTTTATCATACTCCCTGAAATGGTTAATGTTTTGGCTTGAGGGTGTCTCCCAAGTGCATTGGGAGTTATGAGAAGCAACCATAAGACTCAGACTGGTACAAGCAGAGGACCTGGACTTGTCTTTGTATTTCCTGAATATTAATCACCCTGCTAAAGGGATGCAGCTGTGTGTACTATGTATACCTCTGGAACTTAGAGTTCCCATGTTCCATTGGAGTCATCCACTAGCCTCAGACTCAGAGCTATCAAATTCCAGGGTTATTTTCAGTTGATCTGTCCCCACTGAAGGTGGGACTATCTCCTTACACACTTCCCCATCTGGTCATCTTCTGGCCCTTCTGCTCTTCACAGCTGTCTCTTGGAGCGTCTCTCACCCAGGGGCTGTAGTAGATGCTCCTGACCAGGTAGTGGTTTCTGGATAAGTTTTTAACAGTGGATTGATTCCCTCAATATAGCACCTGGCTGCTACCCTCTGAATCATATAACAAACTAGGATTTTTCCACCTTGATGGAGGAATCACTATCTCACCATTCTCTATAGTAATTCATTAATTTTACTTTCCCTATCATTGTACCCTTATTTTTCTTAGAAAGCTAAGCTAAGAGATTAGAATGGTAAAAATTGTCATCCTTTTTTTCTTGTTATTTAACAGTGACTATTATATACTGACTCTTGGTTTAAAATATACACTCATAACTCAGAGGTCCATTTCAACAGGTAAATTAATTTCATCAGCTCTGTATCTTTTTCCACTCTGTGTGGTGTGTGTGTGTGTGTGTGTGTGTGTGTACATGTACCATTGCTTTTAGATAGGCTCTCAATTTTTAACCACTGAGACATCTCTCCAGCCCCATTTTTGCTCCTTTTTAATCCCAAGTTTGGTAATTTTTGTTTTGTTTTGTTTTGTTTTTTCGAGGTAGGGTCTTGCTCTAGTCCAGGCTGACCTGGAATTCACTATGTAGTCTCAGGGTGGCCTTGAACTCACGGCAATCCTCCTACCTTTGCCTCCCGAGTGCTGGGATTAAAGGCATGCACCACCATGCCTGGCTCCAAGTTTGCTGATTTTTTAAAAAATGGTGAAAGTAAAACAAATAAAACTTTGTCCTTAAGGGCTTTGTTGCTTAAAACATTTTTGGCATCAAGTTTCATATATGTTTGCAGTGAGGGGGTGCAGGATGTTTAATTAGTAAAAAAGCTCTTGAGAGATTACATTCTTCGTGTAAAGTCCGCCTTCAAGACAATACTTTCCATGTACACTATCTTATAATTATGCCAAAGTACACTATGATTAGAAAAACAAAGTGTCAATAAAGACAAATAAACTGTGTTTAAGTGAGACTGAAAGAAGAAAGGTTGTAAGCTTTTAGTTTGTATTTATTATCCTTTAGCCATTGTACTGTGTATTTATATCTATTATCAGGTGGTTTCAATTTTAGCAAGTGATAAACTGATTTGCTTATTAGACATAGACATATATTTGCATATGCTGACTTGGGTTTTTTCATTTGCTTTTTGACTCTCTGAATTTTCATTGTCAATCTTCTACCTTTGACTGCCTCTCACAAGTTTGAAAAGAGCTTCTCCCCTAGTGTGGTGGCACACACCTTTAATCCCAGCACTTGTAGGAGGATCGCTGTGAGTTTGAGGCCAACCTGAGATTGCATAGTGAATTCTAGGTCAGACTTGGTTAGAGTGAAACTCTACCTCAAAAAAACAAAAAAAAAAAAAAAATTTTTTTGTTTGTTTTAAAAAAAAAAAGCTTTGTAAAAGCATCTTTTAAGGAAATCATTTTCCCTGAGGACTTAATTTCCTCATTGGGTAGAGTGGTTTTTTTTGTTTTGTTTTGGTTTTTGTTTGTTTGTTTTTTCTTGTCTTTTAAGGAATAATTAGTTGATCTTTGATTCTTGGTGGGATAGTGTTGTGGGTTTTGAAAGCACAAATCCTTTCTCAGCTCTGGACAGGCTTAGTTTAGGAGTTAGAGTGGACACTGTAGTCACTAACACTCCCCAGGCTAGGAGCTCTTGAGTTCATTGTCTTGACCAGCAAAGAATGACCAGTACAGACATAGCAGAAGGGCAAGAGTTAATAGAAAAGAAAGAGAAAGTAAAACAGAGAAGCTCCCAGTTTGGAGGGGTCCTGAGCAAGTGATTAGGGCATAGAAACTTGGAAACTTTGAATGTGGGGAGTAGAGCTGGGAGATGGCTCGGGGGTGATCCCTGAGTGTGTGGGAGGGACTGTTGAAGCTGATGACTTTAGACAGGATTGGTTACTTTGTATGTGTTGGCCAGCTGGCCTCGCTGGGGGTCAGGCTTTTTGGATTTCAGTTCCCAAACTCTGTTCTCTTCAAATCTCTGTTCATCAGCTCTGTCAGGACAAACATTGTTTGTTTGTTCCCTTCTAGCCTGTGACTAGCTGCCTACAAAACAGAAGCGATCCTATAAGTAGCATGTAAAATAGACTTTGTAGTCTACTACATGTAATATAGTTGCTGTTTTAAATTAGAGTCATCTGGGGGCTCCTCTGTAGATGCTATAGTTAAAAGACTCTTCGTTTTGTTCTTGTTTTAGGGTTTGGGTTTTTTTGATACAGGGTCTGGCTACATAGCCCAGACTAGCCTTGAAGTCCTAATCCTCCTACCTCTACTTTTTGAGTGATGGGATTACAGATGTGTGTCTCAATGCCTGATTTGAAGACTTACTTTTTAAAATATACTTTGGCTTTTTCATTTTTATTTTTTAGGCTGTGCGTGTTACAAAACCTAAAATTCCAGAAGCCATAAGAAGAAATTTTGAGTTAATGTGAGTAACATGCACAGATCCTATTGGATTTCTCTTTATGTGTGGACATTCAGGAACAGTATCAGTGGCCAAAGATGCAGTTTGCCATGAAATTATTGCTGGAGCCATAAAAGCTATGTTCTGCATGTGAATAGGGCATAGAATTAAATGTTAAGAAAAGGAAACCTATTAAAGTTGAAAATATTTTGTTACCTTATTATAATGGTAAGAATAGATACCTACTTTGTGTAAAGTTTGATTGTTCCATTATATGTGATAATTGCACATGAATTTTTATAATTTGCCTAAAACTCTGGCTTGAGTTTGAGTTGACTCCTGGCAGTCTTTTTTTATGTGTCTAAAAGTGGTTTAATATGAAATTAGTTTCTAAGTGTTTTAGAGGATATCTTGTATAATAGTACTTAATGTATTTGAAATGGCAGTATTGTCATATAACAGTAGAAACAAGTCTTTAGATAATTTTGCTGTTAGGAAGGAACATACAAGCTGCTAGGAAGAAAGATGACCACAAAAGTCAAGATATATAGCAAATGAAGGGCTTGGAACAATGCATGGTGCTTACCTGGATACATAAGACCCTGGGTTCAATCCCAAGCACTGGGGAGGGGAAAGACTAAACAAATGTATAAACATAAAAACTCAGGGATCCAAGGATTAGTGATATACTGCTTTATAGGTTTAGGGGTTTATGCTTGAGTCTTTTTTGTTCCCAATTCTGTCTTCCACCATGCAAAGTTTCATTTTTGCTATTCTATTGAAGAAGAGCTCTTTTATGACTGTAAAGTAGAAGGTATTGCTGGCTAGATCATGAAGCTGAACCACTTACAAGAAAAGTGGATATTCAAGGCTCAGGCTATCTTAGGCTAAGATGATTGCTCCTAGTGATAGTGTTTGATCCCCATTACTACCAAGGATAGAGAGGAAAGGGATGGAAGAAGGATAATCATTTCTAATTTTTACAATGTTTTGCTTCACAGGGAGGCTGAGAAGACAAAACTTCTTATAGCTGCACAGAAACAGAAGGTTGTGGAGAAAGAAGCTGAGACAGAGAGGAAAAAGGCTGTTATAGGTACTTGGATTTATTTGTGAAACAAATGTCTCTAAGTATGTGTGCTAGGACTTTGCCTGTTCTTTGTCAGTTACATGTTGGATACTAAGGGGACTTAAAGAAGATAGCATCACAGGTAGTGTAGAATTCGGGAAACTTCATTGCACACCCAAATGTCCTGAAGTCATTAAAAGTATCTAATTATTGATAATAAAGATATTTTTTGAAAAAACAGTAATTGAAGCCAGGAGATAACAAAGTATATCCTACTTCATTTTCAGTCTTAGCTATCAATTTATTTTTGGTGAATTACTGCTAGAATTAGTTTCCAGTTTATTCTTACTGTAAACACTGCTGCAATAAATGTCCTTTTCTGTGTCTCCATGGACAAATGTGCAATTTTTCCTCGAGTAGCACTTTTACCAGCTTTTTTCTCAACCATAAGGAGATAGGACAAATACTGAGAGAATTTAGAAGTTCTTACAACATTTTAATATGATACCTTTTTATATGTTGAATCTCATGTTTAAAATTATAGCTTATAATTTTATTTTCCTAATAATGTATTTTTAATAGTTATTGGTTTTTAACAGATTGAAATTAAAGGGGGGAAAGGGTACTTGGCTGCTTTTAGTTTGAGAAGCACCTTTCTAGAAAATTTACTTCAAAATAGAATTGCTAATTCATAAGGGTGTGCATGTCTTCAGATTATCACACTGCCAAATTGCTCTCGAAGGTGAATCTTCCATTTTACCCTCTCTGTCTGAATTCTAATTTTTATGCCGCCATATTTCATTCTCCTTATTGTATAACTGCCTCAACCTGTGGAGTTATCAGACTGTCAACATTTATGCCAATTCAGTGGTAGAGATATGGTGTTATATAATTTCAATTTTAATTGCTCTGATTGCTGGTTTAGTTGTTTATTGTTTTTTCGGGTTTCCTTTTTTTTTTTTTTTCTTCCTCCGCCAGGGTAAACTGCACTTTAATATCTCTAGCTGGTTATTTGATTGTTTTTTTAACTGATTTATATAGTTCTGTATATTTTTGGATACTATCCTTTCTCAAATTTGTGCATTACAAATATCTTCTCTTCTTTTGTGACCTGTCCTTAAACTGTATATCTTTATTTTTAATATTTCGTTCATTTGTTTGCAAGCAGAGAGAGAGAGAGAAGAGAGACAAAGGGAATAGTTACTCCAGGGCCTCCAGCCACTGCAAATGAACTCCAGATGCATGCACCTCTTTGTGCATCTGGCTAGATGTGGGTACTGGGAATTCAACCCGGGTTGTTAGGCTTTGCAGGCAAGAGTCTTAATCACTCTGCCATCTCTCCAGCCCAAACTATATTGACATGAATATATATTTAATTTTCACATGGTCACAGTCATCAGTCTTTTCCTAGGTGGTTTGTGTCCTTCTTATCTTTTTAAAGAAGTCTTTACCTACCACACACAATTTTATTCTAAAAGTTTTAAGTTTTACTTTTTGTTTTTAGATCATTAATCCATGAGAAATTTAGTGTTTAATGTGACATTGGGGTTGAGTTTTATTGTTTCCAGATGGAAAACCAATAATTGTCTTGAATATAAGAACCAGCTCCAGTTCTGTAAAATACTATTGATTTTTTTGAAATTTTTATTGAGCTTGCATTGAATGCAGGGAAAATTATATTTGTTGTTTCTCTGTTTATGAGAAATGCCTTTTTAAGGAGTACTGTAATTTTCCTGTAAAGTTCTTGATATTTGTTAAAGATTTATTCATGCATGTCCTTTTAAATTTTTTATGAGATTTTTTCACATATATCCTTTTTAAATTTTTACTATCATAAGTAGCCTTTTTTACAAGGACACATTTTTCTAAATGTTGCTTTTGTATAGATATGCTATTAGTTTTCATTTAATAATCTTGCTGAAAATGTTAGTGTTCGTATTAGTCTCTTGGATTTCCCATGTGAGCAACCACACTGTCTTTTTAGATAAGGATAATTCTATTGTTTTTCTTTATAGCTTCACACCTTTTATTTCTTATCTTACCTCTTTAAGCTATGACTTCCTGTACAGCATAGAAAGTAACATATATTCTTGTCCTGTCCTTCACTTTAGTCCCAATAACATTTGCTGACTTAACATTTTTGAGTTAATGACATTTCCTTCAATTCTTTGCTTGTCAAGAGCTTTTATTATAAATGGCTATTAAAACTAAATTTTCCTATATATGTTGAATTGAACATAATAGTGGATTTTATTAATACATGTAGTGCTGAATTTTCTTTTGTGCTCCTTGGCTAAATGCATGTGGTCCTGTTGTAAGGTTTGTTGATAGATTTTTAGATTTTTTATTCTTATTTTTTTACTTTTTTTTTTTTAATTTTGTGGAAGAGGGAGCTCAGCCTAGCCAGGCTGACCTGGAATTCACTCTGTAGCTGTAGGTTGACCTCGAACTCACAGCGATCCTCTTACCTCTGCCTCTCCCAGTGCTGGGATTAAAGGCATGTACCACAGTGGCCAGCAACTTTTATTTTTTTTATAAATAAGGTCAGCTTATAATTTTCTTTGCTTACAGACTCCTATCAGGTTTTGCTTGTTTATTTTATGTTTCTTCTACCCTCAAAATGACTTGGAGCATTTATATAAGATACACGTTATCTCCTCTTTGTAAGTTTGATGCAACTTATAAAACAATTTTGGTTTAGTGTGGTTTGTGCTTTCTTGTTGACTTGTATTTTGTGGTAATTTTTAACCTACTGATTTAATTTCTGTATTGAAATATATCTGCTCCATTATTTGTTTCTTTTTAAGTTTTGGCAGTTATATTTTTATAGACAATTGTCCTTTTCATGTAATATTTCAAATTTAAGGACATGAATTTGTTTGCAGAAATTTTTATAATCTTTTTAAAACACCTATCAAATCTATATGCTATTTTTTCCTTCAGTTGTGAGTTAGATGACTTCATTAACTTCAGTTTTTTCAAAACTGAAAGCATCTAGAATTATAGATTTTCTTTAAAGTACTGGTTTATTTATATCTTGGAAAATTAAAATGTTTTATTTACTCATGTTCAGTTTTAATTCTTTTAAATCATTTCCATTATAATTTCATCTTTGACTCATGAGGTATTAGAAGTATATTTTCAGTTTTTGGTTCAGTGGGTTTTGAGGATCTACCTTTTTATTGTTTTTTCAGTATCAAATATAGTCAGAAAACAAAATCTTTTATCTGGATTCATAAGTTGGTTGTTTATATTTGCTTTGTGGCTTACCTATACATGTTCTCTGTAAGTGCTCTATGTGTGCTTAAAAAGATTGAATCATGTATAGCCTCTGTTTTTTGGATTCAGTTTATAGTGGTTTAACTATTGATCCTATAGGTCAAGTTTATGAATGGTATTGATCACATCTTCTATATTCTTCTAATTTTTGTTCTTCTTGAGCTATCAGTTACTAAGATCACTATATTAAAATTTTCTGCTATTTTCATGTATTTAGTGACTTGTAATTTTTTAATATTTTGGGGCCTATATCATTGAGAGCATTTGGATTCAAGATTATAATATCTCCCTGGAGAATTGCTCTGTTTTACAATAATATTCTTTATCCCTAAAAATATGTTATCGCTTAAAATCTATTTTGTCCAGTGATAATAGCTATAGCAGGTTTCTCTTGGTTATTTTCTTGGTGTATCTTCCCATCCTATTACTTTCAATTTTTCTATGTCATTATGTTTTAGGTGTGTCTCTTATAACAGCATATAGCTGGATTTTGTTATCTTATCCAATGTGAGAATCTGTCTTTTAACTGGTGAGTTTTAGTCTTTTTATATTTATTGTGGTAACTGCTGTATTTGGATTTGTTTGTTATCACTTGAGTATGTGCTATTTACCATGCATTTTTCCAGCACTTCATTTCTGATTGGTATTAAACTGAGTTGTCTTGACTCATCTCTCTTTTACTTGATTAGAAGTTTTACATTCTATTTCTGGAATGTATAACTAGTCATCACTTGTGAAATGTAACAAGTAGATCTGATTTGATTAAGTCTGAAAATCATTTTCTCTGTTCTCTTCTTGAATAATATGAAATGCTTTAACTCCCATCCCTGATCTCTAGTCTTATGTCTTATTTTTCCTTGTATTCTAGTTTTGTGTTGTATTATCCTCATTGATTACTTGTCATCTACCTTTGATTCTTCCAATAAATTCTTATTTTGATCAGGGGTGATGAGTAATTATTTTCTTCCACATTGCTTCTGGCAGTTCATCCTTTATCTTCTGCTAGTATTTTTGGGTGGTGGTAGTAGTAGTAGTAGTAGTAGTTGTTGTTGTTGTTGTTATTTCAGTGAAGACTAAGGAATGGAAAACTTGTTTGGTCTTTTTTCATCTAAAAGTACTTTTATTTCATTCTTGGATGGTAATTTAGCTTACAATTCTGTACCAAACTCAATTCATTCTTATCACTTTGGAAATAATACTTCATTTTTGTTTGACTTCCTGTACCTGATCACGCATGTGCCACCAGTCGAATTGTTCTCGAATAGTTGGTCTTCCTTGACCTTTTGCTTTTAAAATAACTGTGGCTTTGGATAGTCACCTTTTTTGCTGTGATCTGTTTAGGTAGAGGAAAGCCCTCATTGGGCTGGTAGGTAAAGTTCTTTAGTCTCTCTTTCACTGGAGATGCAGCCTTATTCAGAAGTCTTAGGTCTGATGTTGCAAGGCCTTACCAGGCCCTGTTTGGTCCTTTACCCAAGTCTTTCTCCCTTGTTAAGTAATAGCCACCCACAGAGCTGCCACCATACCATACAGGTCTGGGCTCTCCTTTTCTGCTACCTGAGGAGCTGTGCCTTGTGAACTTGTCTTGCATTTCAAAACAAATTCATTTAACGTTTCACAATGCTAGCCAAAGGATATTTCCCCTCAGTAGTTTATTCCCACATGATGGAGAGCAGGGCATCCTGAATTTTTTTGTATAGATAAATGTCTAGCCACTAGTTTATTTTTAGGACAACATGGTATAGATTGATTTTTACCCTTGTGGCATGGGGGACTGAGGAATTACTATCCCCAAGGAATGGTTGGTAAAGGATACTGCCCTCAGGAAAGAAGAAACTACTTGTAAATTTTCTCTGTTACCTGTTTTTCTCCAAAGGCCAAAAGACAAAATATGATAAAATATTTGAAGGGGAGGTGGCCTTCAGAGAATTGGCTCCAACTCCTTTCACCTCATTCCCCATACCAAAAATTCCAGCTGCCTAAGTTTCTTATGGTATATATTTCATGTCACTTTTATACATTCTCACATATATCTTAAATCATCTCTAGACTACTTTAATACCTATTAGAATGTGTTACATAAATAGTTGTTATACTGATTGTATCATTCAGGGAGTGGTGACAGGAAATGAAGTCTATGTGCTCAGTGTACACACAGTTGTTTAATTTCAAAGTATTTCAACCTTCATTTGGTTACATCTGCAGATGAGAAACCTGTGGCTGTTGAGGGCCAAGCATCCTCATCTTCTTTGGCTGAAAAGAAAAACTGAGAACGTTTCTTAAAAACTGTAATGATTAAGTTTAATATGAGTCAGTCTGTCTTCCTTGGTCCTGGGTGCTTTGGTTTGGACAGAGGTTCGCTAAAGGTACTCGGTTTCTCCTGCATGCATTGAACCTTGTACATCTCATGTGCTCACTTTCAACACTTGTGTTCACCTTCTCAGATGAAGTTCCCTAATTTCTATTTTTATCTTCTATAGTAGTCAGAACATTCCTCCTTGAATATTCTTGTCTTCGTGTTACATCCTTGGAGGTAACATAACAGCAGGTCCTAAGTATATTAAAACTACACTTCTTAACTTGCCACTCAAGACAGGTCCTTTAGACTTTGCATTGTCTTCTCTTGTCAGCTCTGTATCCCCTTTCCCTTGTGACTTTTTCATTCATACCTACTTTCTTTACACTTCCTGGTTTGTCTCCCCAGTTTATGTCCATTATTTCCTATAAAATTCCTTCCAAAAATGATGTGTTCCTTGATTTTATTAGTCTCCCTTACTTTTTTTTGTCTGCCTCATTATACAATTGTCCTATGTTACCATACATTTGTATTTCTGTTTTTGTTCTGTGGTACTTTTCATAAAATACTGTTTATTTTTTTATCTGTTTATTTTTTATTTATTTATATATTTTTTTACCATTTGCTTGTATACTTGTGCTATAGTCTCACAAAGTAGCCTGGGCCTATTAACCTTGCATAGTCCCTCTTCCCACAAAACTTAACGCTGTCAAAATAGAACAGTAAAAGGAATATATTCCTTTCCCCCTTTGAGTTGCTTATAATCTGGATAGATAAAACTTCAGGAACCAATTAGTCATAAAACCTCTTGAAATTAATGTTAGACTGTGTTCTGTTGATCTCAAGTGCCTCAAGAGCTAGAGGTGTTTCTGAGTGTGAGTTCTGTTGTTGTATAATTATAGAAGCAGAGAAGATTGCACAAGTGGCAAAAATTCGGTTTCAACAGAAGGTGATGGAGAAAGAAACTGAAAAACGCATTTCTGAAATTGAAGGTACATTGAGGGAAGTGGGACTCTGGATCCTTGTACTACTTCTCTGTCTCAGGGACCAACCATTGATTTTGGTGAGGGGAAGGCTCTAGTGTGCTGTGGCCTGGAAGTGGCTGGCCTGATATCCTAGACAAAATGTTTTACCTGTTGTCATGTATCTAGCTCTTGTTCTTCTAGCCTGTAACTCTGGGAGCCCAACCAACCTTTTGTTGCCTTTCTTACAAAGGAGTTTATTGGTTATCACTGTGTTCTTAGACAAAGTCTAAAATTTCCTTATCAAAAAGTCAGTATGAAGCCGGGCATGGTGGCGCACACCTTTAATCCCAGCACTTGGGAGGCAGAGGTTAGAGGATTACCATGAGTTCAAGGCCCCCTAAGACTGCATAATAAATTCCTGGTCAGCCTGGGCTAGAGCACATCAAATGTGCACATACGTGTGCACACACCCACACACAAACATACTAAATAAATAAATAAATAAAGATTCAGGTCTAAAAATTTTTTTCTCAAAATCAGTTGTTAAAGAATGTACAGTATCATAAACTTACCACCACTTTTTTGTCATCTGTCAACAACAGCAATAACAGCAAATTAGCTGGGGAAAAAGAAGGCATAGTTTTGATGGTGAACCTGAACCTCTACTATCACATAGTAACATGTTGATATTCTTGTTTCATAGAATGCTGGGATTGAGCCCAGGGCCTTATGCATATGGTAATGTTGATGTTCTTAGATTATAGTCTTGAGGGCACTTTTTCTTATCTTTCTGTGTTAACTAATTCTAGATCATACTTGGTGAGAATGGGATGAAGCAGTAAATAGAATTGAGCTTTCATGTCTAGACAGTTCTTTGCCTGAAACCTGGATAGGGTGTGAGGCTTTGGGTGATGGAAAGTACAGGAATAAGGAGCCACTAAGGATTGAAATGAGTAAACTCAGAAGAGCTGTTATTTAGCAGTGACAAGAGTAGTCTCCCTTGAGAAGAAGGTATCTGGGGATTGGGATGTGAAAACTGTTAATGTTGCAAACTGTCAAAGTGAAGTAAGCAGTTGAAATACTAAGCAGTGTGAAGGGGACTCTTACCCAGCTGAGAGAATGGGTTGGCAACCTTCCTTTGTTTCATATGTGCTGTGACTCTGTCTTGCTTGCTAGACGCTGCATTCCTGGCCCGGGAGAAGGCAAAAGCAGACGCTGAGTATTATGCTGCACACAAGTACGCCACGTCAAACAAGGTGACTGGCTCTCCTTTCCTATTGAAGTTCCAGATTTGTATTCCCTTTCCAGAGGCTCTAATATTTTAGAAGTAATTTTGTCCAATGTCAAGAAAGGGTAGTGAGTAACCTATCACCAGCCAGTCACTTAGCAAGGCGTATTTGATTAGGTAGGGAAGCGTGTATAGTTCTTTATAAAAGTAGGGAACTAAGACAAAGAAAGATAAAGCCATTCATTTGTACTGTAATATAGAAGCTCAGAAAAAGTAAAGTTCCTTGAGAGCCGCATTCCAGATAAGAAACAGCTGTATATAAGAGGTAGCTTTTCAGTATAGAAACTAAACTAATTTAGAGCAGTGTTTCTTACCAGAGAATTCTTGTAACTTTGGGGTGATTTGATTATTGTTTGTCCCATACTGTGGAACATTTTGCATCACTGGCCCTTGCCTACTACATTGTGGTACTCACCCATTGTTTTTACATTTCCCTACATACATATTTCCAAATGTATGTGTAATATAAAGGTTGCTAAGATAAATCATGGCATTTGGAGGATTAAAATCAAGATTTAAGGTTTAGGCAGTTTAAAATTTCAATTTCAAAAACAACATAGATTAGAAGAAATAAGATGTAACAGGTTGACAGAACGTGAATTGTCAGTATTTTAGAAACCAGTATAAATTTAGAAATAAATTCGTATCAAAGGACACACCTCTGTAGAAACAGAATGGAAGTTGGTCAAAAGGAAAGTAAGATGGAAAACTACACAGTCAGTAGTGAGAATTGATTGTAGAGGTTGACCAAGCACAAGCATCAAGGCTTTACTGTTAAGGTCAGCCATATTCTGAAAGGAGCAGTAGTAATGCTGAGTTGTTTTGAAAAGTGCTACTCAGCTATCAACCTATATGAAAAGGGCCTTAAGTGATTTACTTGTATGCTCTAACCAGATTTAATTACAGTGTTTTCACAGAGGATAAGAATTAACTGGAGATGATAGTGATCTGGGGAATTAAAGATAGTGAAGTGCAGAGTAAGTGCTGTGGAACTGTGAAGGTCAAGTAGAACTTTTGCTTAGAAGGTAGACTGAAACTTAGGATGAAAGGATCACTAGATTCCGAGGGGCTTTGGAGGCATATTCTGGGGAATAATGGAAATGAGTTGTTTTGTTTTTTTTTTTTTAATATTTATTTATTGGCAAGCAGAGAGAAAGAGAATAGATGAGCAAGGGCCTCCAGCCACTGCAGCTGAACTCCAGATGCATGCACCAGTTTGTACAACTGGCTTTACATGGGTACTGGGGAATCAAACCCAGGTTGTTAGGCTTTGCAGTCAAGCACCTTAACTTCTGAGCCATCTCTTAAGCCTGGAAATATAAATTTTAAAAAATTATTTGTAAGCAGAGAGAGAGAGAGAGAGAGAGAGAGAGAGAGAGAAAATAGCACGTTAGGGCCTCCAGCCACTGCAAACGAACTCCAGATGCATGTGCCCCATTGTGCATCTGTCTTTACCACAAGAGGGTACCAGGGAATCGAACTCGGGTCCTTAGGCTTTGCAGGCAAGTGCCTCAACTGCTGTGCCATCTCTCCAGCCCCTGGAAATGAGTTCTAATTGAATCAAGAATAAATTTGGTTGTATATTTCTTGGCATGTGTTTTAAACAAAATATTGATAAGGACACTGTGGATATAACTCAGTTGGTACAATGCCTCAGGTTCAGTTCCCAGCACCACACAGAAACTCTGTATGGTATCACATGCCTTTAATTATACAACTCAAGAGGTAGAGAGAGGAGGATCAGAAGTTCAAGGTTATCCTCAGCTATATAGCAAGCCCAAGGCCAGCCTGAAATATATGAGACCCTGTCTCAGTAAATAAATTAATTAAATATATAAATAAGTAAATAAAAAATATTTTAAAAAGTACTGACAGAGAAGAAGATATGGTGGTTGACAATAGGTGTCTACCATAAACAATTTAAACAACTAGCTTCTAGGTAAAGACAAGATGTCTTCTTGACATATCCCAGTTCTAGAATTTAACCAAGAAAGTAAGAGTCATATAGACTGGTTATAGAGATGTGAGCTCATTGACCTATGTGCTTCACAAGAGAATCCACAGAAAGTCCATGTCAGTTCCAGGTTGAGCAATTTTCACTTAGAAAATACATTTGAAAGTGCTTTATATGCCCTAAATCACTATAGAAGTATTAATTATCATCACTGGTTATCATACCATTATTTGTTCCCCATCCCATCTGTTAAATAGTGAAACAAGCTAGGCGTGGTGGTGCAGCAGAGGCAGGAGGATCACTATGAGTTCAAGGCCACCCTGAGACTACATAGTGAATTTCAGGTCAGCCTGGGCTAGAGCAAGACCCTACCTTGAAAAAAAAGTGAATGAGTTTCTCCTACATTAGGATGCAAACTTGTTGAAGGAATTTTAGTCAAGAGCTTAGCTGTCAGTGTGATCACCACACTCGAAAGTGAAAAGTCATTCTCAAATGTTCAGAGTTGAGTCATGTTACTCAGAGAGCAATAGTAATATTGCAAGAGAGTTCATAGGAATAACGAGATGACTGTTGGCACCAAACTGTCCTGATGCCTTTGCTCTTGTTTGCCCCACACAGCACAAATTGACCCCAGAATATCTGGAGCTCAAAAAGTACCAGGCCATTGCTTCTAACAGTAAGATCTACTTTGGCAGCAACATTCCCAGCATGTTTGTGGACTCTTCTTGTGCTTTGAAATATTCTGATGTTAGGACTGGAAGAGAAAGCTCGCTCTCCCCTGAGGAGGCTCTTGAACCCTCTGGAGAGAGTCCCATCCAAAACAAGGAGAGCACAGGTTGATGCAAGAGGTGGAAATGTTCTCCCATATCAAGATGTGGCCCAAGGGACCAAGTGGGAAGAATGGTTATATGGACTCTTCAGATTTTCAGAGAATTTGTGCTCTATCTGGCTCTCTTGAGAGCCCTGACTTGCCAGATGACTGCAAGATAGACACAGTTATCTGGCCCTGAAATGGTCTTTCCAGCCAGTTTTTATCAAGTAGCCTGTATGTGTTCCTTTCTAAACCGGTACTCATGAATGAGGGAAAATCTGACACTATGATACTGCCTGCACTGGAATGTCAAACACTAAAGAACAAGCTGTGCTTTTCTAAGCTGAGATCTATTGAATAATGTTTACATTGGTCTCTGGGCACCTGTGTGCTCAGCCATTCAAGAGTTAGGAGGCCGGAGAGAAGACCACCAGGAGATGGTAAGTACGAGAAGACCGATTATACCTGGGACCTAGACTCTGCAGTCAGTCCCAGCATTCAACTATGTAATTAACATCCAGGCCTCTGAGCATCCCCAGGAAATGATCTTCCAGTTGAGCGACCATTTACTTGATACAAATTGCACCTGTCTGATTTTGTACAGTCAGATTGGTGGCCTGCAGGGACATGCACTTTGCCATCCAACCAGAGATTCCTCGAAATTATTCCTAATCACTAGTTCATTGTATCAGTAGAGAGCTTGGTTTAAAGTTTTGGGAGAGATGAAACTTTTGCTCTGTACCAAAGCTCTTGTGCCTGGCATGTCCTCCATTGGGTGATGACTGTTGTCTTCACTGCCCAGCCCATGTGGTCTAAGGTGCCTGGGTGTTACCTCTTGATTCTGGCTCTCCAGCACAGAGACAGGCTTTACCCAGACATCGGAGCAATGTGTGATTGCTGGTTCACTGCACAGTATTGTATCATAATTGCAGGAAGTTTTTACTTTAAACTGGATTTGGGGTACATTCATTTGCTCCAGCACTTCTGACTAAAGGCCAAGTACTAAGGCTGCCATGGTTACTAGTAAGCACACTGATTTCCTTAAAGTTGTTTACAGTGTGGAACAGAGTAACCTAGAAAGTGTCTTTGGTTATCTTTGTCTCCTTCCCTTCTGACCCTGGGATGCTAGAATCAAAGTTGCTTTTCCAACTTCACCTTCCCTGAGAGATCAGAATTCCATTGAATTCCAGTGAATTTATTGTTCATGAGAAGATGACAGAGTTAACCTGTGGTTATAGATCTACTTCATATGGACCTTTTTTCCTTCAAATTAGCTTTCCTGAAACATTGTTCTGCATAGTTAGGGCCTGAGTTTGTGCTGCTTGTTAACAGCTCTTGTGTATACTATGTTGAAGCCAGACAGAGAAGTCATGGGACCACTTCTGGAAACCCCTCAGCTGTCTGTTTCACGATAGCTGATAGGCTGTGCCAAGCTCTATCTGGGAAAGGAAAGCCCAGATTTGAATGTGTCTTTCCCTAGTCCTTAGAGTACAGAGGCATTTGTAATATGGAGAAAATCATTTTCCTCATTTAATGATATAAATTCTCTTTAAGAATGAATTTTATGTTCCTTATAAGAATTTTTGAATTATAAAAATAAACTCTTGTCATATTGTTGCTGCAGATAAATAATGATTGTTGTGGGAAATCTGGATCATTGAGCTTTGTCCTTTTATTCCTAGAGATGTTTTCTATTCCCATAAGTGGAATGTTCTTGTCCCAGAGTGATGGCTGTGGTTTTACTTACCAGCCACAAGCCCTGGTGGCAGGGTTAAGGAACAGGGCAGTGCCATTGTGAAGTTTTAAGAAAAGCACTTCTACCTAACTCCCCATGGAGTAAACTTCCCTTTGCCCACTCAGTGAGCTAAATCTAACCATCCTTCAGGGATGTTCCTTTTGGTAAATACACACTGTAATCTTTAAGTCTAAATTTATATGTGAAATGCTACCTTTTTTAAAATAAACTAAATAAAATTATTTTACTATCAGTGATTGTGTATATTGTTTTTCCCATATGTCTTTATTATTTTCTGACTGCGTGCTTCTAAGGCTGTCTTGCCCATTTCAAGTAGATAGCCAGTTTATTTGCTGGTTAAATTTAACTATAAAAACTTGTACTTTTTCCAGAATAATTTCTACTTGGTATAAGAATTTTGGGGGGGAGGGTGGTTGAGGTAGGGTTCTCACTCTAGCCCAGGCTGACCTGGAATTCACTATGTAGTCTCAGGGTGGCCTCGAACTCATGGTGCTCCTCCTGCCTCTGTCTCCTGAGTGCTGGGACTAACACACCTTGGTCTCTTGCCAAATGCTTGGATCACTTTTTGTGTCTGGTTTTATGTGGATGGCTAGGGAATTTTCCACTCTATGTATATTATCTTTAAAATGTCTTTTTCCTGCAGAGATTGCCCAGTGGTTAAGGCCTAATGACCCCGTTCCTTAGTACTCACATAAAGCCAGATATACAAGGTGGTACATGCATCTAGAGTTCATTTGCAGTGGCTAGGGTCCCTGACATGCCCATGCCCATAGATTCATCCATATATTCATTCTCTCTCTCCCCTTTCTTCTCTTTGCCTCTACTTGCAAATAAGTTTTTTTTAAGTTTTGTCCTATAAATATTAGGCACAGCAAGTAAACAGGCAAGTGTAAAGTGTAAGTATACAACAAGGTAGACACTGGCCAATGAAGACAATTGAACCTGATGGTTTCTAGGAAGCAATGTCTGATCTGAGCCAAAGTTCTAAGGATGGACCAGGAAGGGAAATGCTTAAGGATGGAGGGAAGGCAGCCAGCTGTCTTACAACGATACTAATAGAATTTGTTTGAGGCACTGCAAGAATAACGTTATTGTATTTTTAAATGCACTTTTCTGGATTCCCTTGTCTCAACAATACAGAACAGGAGAGCCTTCTCATTATAAGCCCCCATTGATAACAGTTCTGTTTACTGGGCGTGACACAGGTCCTCACCTGAATGCATTTCCTGAATCTTTACAAACTTAAGAGGATCTTCTGTTGTCTTCATTTTACAGCAAGTTTTAGAAAGGTTACTTAGATCACATGGGTCAATGAGTAGGAAAGCAAGAGTTTGACTACTTATTCCAGATCCAGGCTCTACCATAGCCCTTTACCTTTCCCCTTGAGGTAGGACAATGAAACCTTTAAATAGGGGAGATTTCTGAGGATGCCTAGCCTCACTAGAGTCCAAGAAAAAGGATGAGTGCTAATGTGGGATATGAAGTAGTGAGCCTGGTTTGTCTGGGAAGATGTGCTCTAGTAGAGCTGGCCAATATGACCGCTAATTCCAGAAAGATCTGCTTAGTGGAATAGCTCCCTTTCCTGATCTGAAGCAAGTGGAGTTGCAGAGCATGAAGATGGGCCATTGTGGATATTGTGGCATACCACCATGTAGAAAGGCCCAAATTCTTGCGTATGTCCTGAAACTCACTGATGAAAAAACTTCCCTTGACTGAAAAAAAGCTGCCTTGAGCCAGGCGTGGTAACACACAGCTTTAATCCCAGCACTTGGGAAGCAGAGGTAGGAGGATTGCCATGAGTTCAAGGCCATCCTGAGACTACATAGTGAATTCCAGGTCAGCTTGGAATAGAGACCCTACCTTGAAGAAAAGAAAGAAAAAGCTGCCTTGCCCAAGGTCACACCCCTTCCTGAGGGATGGTTTACATTCAATAGTGTGTCATACAGGGGTAGAATTACTTGAAATAGTTTTGTAAAAAAAAAAATTGCATAGGCTTTCTCCATTTGCATGTATGAATCTTGATAAGTACATAAAGCATAACTAGAATTCAGACACATACGAAAGGTCTGACAAATGCTATTTCTGATTCTGCTCAGCCTCGCCTCATCTTTAATTTCAGCTATGACTATGGTGGACAGGTATTAACTCACTCTCCCTTGACACCATCTGTTGTGGTCAGCTTTCTAGTTGCTGTGCAGAAAGAACCCAAACAAAGCGGCTTGTGGAGGAATGGGTTTATTTGGCTTACGGACTCAAGGAGAGACTCCATCCAGGCAGGGAAAATGATGGCATGAGCAAAGGGGTGGACATCACCTCTGCCACAGCACTGCAAACAGCGGCAGGAAGGTGTGCCAAATACTGGCAAGGTGAAGCTGGCTTATAACCCCCATAAGATCACCCCCAACAACACAGCTTCGAGGTTGTAAAACCCAAACTGCCATCAGCTGAGGATTGATCTATCAGAACACATTCATTTGTTTGTGGGGGACACCTGGATCAAACCATGACAGTTCGTCCCTGGCTCCCACAAACTAATAATCACACATGATGTAAATACAATGCATTCAGCTCAACTCTTAAGTCCCCAGAGTTTTCAACTGAGCCATAATAACAAAAATAAACCCGTAATGGCACAGAACATTCACACTGCAAAACATGAGGCATGGCAAAAACAGATTGACCAATACAAGATTTAAAACAAACAGGGCACTATCAATCTCTAACTCCAAGTTCAATGATTCTAACCAATAACACAAGTCTCTTGGAGATTCAATTCCGCCCCTCCAGCTCGGCTACTCACAGTCCAGGAAACTTCATCTGGTGCTGGCAGCTCGCCTTGGCACCCATCCATAGTTCTGGAATTCACTGGGTCTCCATTTCAACCCACAGTTCATCCTCATGGCTCCATCGGGCTCCATGCAGGCAACCTTGCACACCTGCTTCACATGCCGATGGCCATTTTTCAAAAACAAAACTGTGTTGCAATTCCAATGACTCTCTCTTCTTGCATTTGCCATACTCCACAGAACCAGGTGGGCTACCAATTTGTTAATTCAGGGGGGGAACAAAGCATTCAGGCCCCTTACTTCAAAGAGTCTGCATTCTTCCTGTTGTTCCAATGCAGACCAGCTGGTCCAATCTCAATGGTTGTCCTCTCTCCAACAATTGCAGGTGAACAGGCAGCAGTTTCGACCCAAAGATCTTTCTGTGCCATCTCCATCTGCTCACACCAGTCCATCTTTACATAAAACAACCCTGCACTGGTTCCCAGGACACAGGCAGGCAGAACGCAGCAAGCCTCTCACTGCTTCTGGCACAGTCCTGACAAAGTTCTTTCTCACCCTCGTAAGCCAAACCTCACAGTCTATAGTTCTTATTGCATTCAGGTCTTTCCAACTCTGACCAGAATGGTCCATCACGCTGTACTTACAGCACTGCAAGGCACCTCTTAGGACAAGGTTTCCAATCTGTCCATATTCCTCCTGCAGATCACTTCCAAAATGTCCAAAGCCACAGAATCAGGGTTCCAGCAGCAACAGACAACCCCACATCCTGGTATCAAAACTGTTGTGGTCACCTTTCTAGTTGCTGCGCAGATAGAACCCAAGCAAAAGCAGCTTGTGGAGGAATGGGATTATTTGGCTTACGGACTCGAGGGGAGACTCCATCCTGGCAGGGAAAATGATGGCATGAGTAGTAGGGTGGACATCACCTCTGCCACAACACTGGAAACAGCAGCAAGGTGTGCCAAACATTGGCAAGGGGGAGCTGGCTTATGGTTACCCCATAAGCCCGCCCCCAACAACACAGCTTCATCGAGGTTGTAAAACCCAAACTGCCATCAGCTGAGGATTGATCTATCAGAACACAGTCATTTGTTTGTTGGGGACACCTGGATCAAACCATGATAGTCCACCCCCTGGATCATTTATCACCCTGCCTTGATTAGGTTGTTGTAGTTTCCCACTGACCTTCATCATAGGGCATGATAATAGCAAGAAGTTCCCTAAAGGATCTCATCACTCCAAACATACCCTTCCTTATCGCCATAGTAGAGGAGCCATCCTGCTTCACCCTGGTAGACTGCTGGAATACTCACCCCTGCTAACCTTGTAACATTGTAACAGGAGCCCTAATAGCTAGGGGGTTTGTCTTAGCTTCCAGTCTGTGCCTCCTGGTAGAAGTACTCTCCCCTCTGCAACCAAGATCTCTACGCCAGCAGAGAATAAGGTTGCAGGAACAGAAAGCAAAAATTGAGCTAGTAGGTCACTGGGGATGATACTAGTACCGTTCCTATTTCCATCCTTTGATTTCTGGACCCTTGAGTTCTGACAATAGGCAAAATAGTACCACAGATTAGATACTGATTCAGAGCATATACAGAGAGAACCCTTGTTCAACCCTCCCTGCTATTGCTGTGCAGGTGGAGGGCATTCCACAGCGTTCCATCAAACCAGCTGCTTCAGGGTGGTGGGGCACAAGATCAGTGAATTCCATGAGCATGATCCCTCTGCCCCACTTCCTTGGCTATAAGGTGAGTGCCTTGGCTGGAACACCATAATGTGGTGGATATGGCATTCTGTAAGTGATATGGAACACCATGGTGGTGGATATTGCATTCTATAAGTCTACAGATGGTAGTTTTGGCAGAAACATTGTAGGAAAAGCAAATCCATACCCAGAATAAGTACCTAATCCAGTAAGGACAAAACACTTTTCATTTTGGAAGTGGTCCAATGTAGTCAACCTGCCACCAAGTTGCTGGCTGATCACCTGGGAAATGGTGCATGTTGGGGGCTCCCTGTTAGCTCAGCAGCAGCAGCTGTGGCCAAGTCAGCCTTGGTGAGTGGAAGTCCATGTTGAGCCCATGCATCGCATCCATCCCTGCCACAATGACCACTTTGCTTGGGGAAAAGATCATCTGCTGACCACAGGACAGATCAGCCTATCTACTTAATTATTACAGTCATCCTCTGTGGAAGTCACCTTTTGCTGAGGGTTTACATGAGACACAAATATCTTCACATCCTTTGCCCATTCAGAGAAATCTTTCCACATACTCTTTGCCCAAATGTTTTTCTCAACATTTTTCCACTTGTGCTCCTTCCAAGTCCCTGACTATCCAGCCATCCATTGGCTGCAGCATATGAGTCATTCTGTAGCCACACATCCAGCCATTTTTCCTCCAAAGCGAAATGCAAAACCATAAGCAGTGCCCAAAGTTCTGCCCAGTGTGAAGACTCCTTTCACCAGTTCTTCAAGGTTGTCCCAGAAAAGGGTTGTAATGTTGCAGCTGTCCACTTCTGGAAGGTGACTGCACAGCATGCAGAACCATCTGCAAACCAGGCTCTAGTCTTCTCCTCCACAGTGAAGCTATCATAGGACACACCACATGCCTTAGGAGAGAAGGCATTGTAACAGGAGGAGTCATAAACATTTGGACAACATCTTCATGTGACTTACTTGTGCCTTTAGGACTTGCTCAGCTTGATCACACACATACCACTTCTATTTGATGATGACTGTTGCTAGGCACAGACAACTTTATGTCTTGGTAGGTCAGATAACATCCAGCTCATGATGGGCAACTCAGGTCAAATGGTAACTTGGGTGGCCCATCATCAAGGGTTCAGTTCCATTAAGGCTCAATAGCAGGCCAAGAGCTGTCAAAGTGAGAATAGTAATCTGTAGATGAGAGCAGGGCCTTGCTCCAAAATCCCAAGGGAATCCAATGTCATTCACCTATGGGAGTCTGCCAAAGGCCCCAAACAGCGTCCCTGTCTGCCACTGACACAAGTACCATTAGATCTGCTGGATCCTATGGCCCAAGTGGCAGAGCAGCCTGGACCTGTTGAAGAGCCTTCTCTTGTTCTGGAACGCACTGAAAACTAGCAGCCTTCTGAGTCACTTGGTATATGGAATGGAGTAACACACCAAGTGTGGAATGTGCTGCCACAAAAATCTAAATAGGCCCATCAGGCACAGGGCTTCTTCCTTGGTGGTGGACAGCTATAATAACTTCCCCTTCAACTTAGAAGAAGTATATCTGCATGGCCAACACAACTGAACTAGACATTTTACTGAGGTAGAAAAGCCTTGAATTTTGGTTGGATTTGCTCCCCACCCCCTAATGTGCATATGCTGTAGTGTCTGAATGGAAAGAACACAGTATTCAGAGAGTCAAAAAAAGATAAGATAAAGATTGATGGGCTGTAGAGAGATGCTCAACGGTTAAAGGTGCTTGTCTCAGAAAACAAACTTGCCTCAGACAGGACAGGGAAAAAGAGAATTGGTCCCAGTTACTTGAAGACACATCAGAGTTAGAGTAGAAAGGCCAGCTGGAAAGAGGACGTTGCCTCTGCCTCTCAGCCCCAGCACGGTGCATTTATTAAGAGGCACATAAGGAAATGATTTACAGGTTTACATATGATAGGTACATTAAGATACAATAACTTCTTTGTATCTTATGTTAGTATACATTGGGGATTTAGTAAGAACTTAAACAAGAGCAAAAAACTAAGAGCATTATGACCCCAAAACAAGAGCATTGTGACTTAAACTCAGCAAACAAAAAAGTATGAAAACAGTGTGACATGTGTGGGAAAAACACTGAAACCCTTTTGGACTTCATCTATCACATGGGGTCAGCAGCTCACCTGAGAACACTTGCAAGCATTCCCTTGGAAACACATTCCCCCTTTCTCCTGCTGTGCAGGACAAAAGGGCACAGTCCAGATGGCCGCTGGACTCCTGCTATGGAATCAGTCCCCAAGGTGCTTGCTTGTAAAGCCTGATGGCCTGGGTTCAGTTACTCAGTGCCCATGTAAAGCCAGATATCAAAGTGGCATGTGCATCTGGAGTGCATTGCAATGGCAAGAGGTCCTGGTGCACCAATTCTAATTCTCTCTCTCAAATAATTTTTTTTAAAGAATGAGAAAAAGTGCAAGCCAGCTAAGTATCTGGTAGCGATATTAAAAACAATAAAAAAAATTGGCAAATGATCTTAGTACATGTCACTCCAGAAGCATGCAAATGACCAAAAAGAACACAGGAAGTGCTCAAATGTCTAGTCATTAGAGAAATGAATGAGATCCCACTTCACACTAAGTTGATTATTATTGCAGTTACCGTCTCATTCATGAGACAAAACACTCAAACCAGAGCAGCTGAAGGGAGGAAAGGGTTTATTTTGGCTTCCAGTCTAAAGGGGAAGTTTCATGATGGCAGAAAAGCATGGCGGGGGCTGGGCATCGCTTCTTGCCATGGAACCTGGCACAAAGCAGCAACAGTGAGCTGGACTGTAAACCCTGGCCAACTGGGTTAATAAACCTCAAGGTCTGCCCCCAGTGACACACGACCTCCAGCAAGTCTCTACCTCCCAGATTGCCACCAGCTGGGGATTAAGTATTCAAAAATATGGAGCTATGGGAACAATCCATATTCAAACTACCACAGCTATAATAAAATGACAGTAAGAAACATGGGCAAGAAATCAGAATCCTTATGCATTGCTGGAAGAGGTAAAATGATACCAATCACTTCAATACTTCCTGACAGTTTCTCAAAATGTAAATAGTTACCATATGATCCAGTGACTCCATTTCTGGATATCTACCCAAAAGAACTGAAATATAACCTCACAAATTTCATGGAAGCATTATTCATAGTAACCAAAAAGTGGAAACAACTCATGTCCATCAACTGATGAATGAGTAAATAAGCCATAGTTTTCCAGACAATGGATAGACTATCACTTCATGGAAAGGAACAGAGTGCTGATGTACATTATAGCCCTGATGAGCCTTTAACAGCATGCTAAATGAAATTCAGACCCACAAGGCACTGTAGGAGTCTACTTATGTGAAATATTCAAAA